>CAUYRH010004091.1:0-20994 GCA_963574655.1 Perodicticus potto | reverse complement strand
AGCCTTCATGGCATTTTCTTAGTTACTGTATGAAGGCATTTGTACACTGCATTCAGTAAGTTCTGCCTGTGCCCTTCCAAGATGCACTGTAGATGTGGCCCCACCAATTACCTCCCTCAATCCCAACCTTCCCCCTTCCCTCCATTCACACTTTCATATGAGAGATGAATTACTACTATAGCCTATGTTGAAGGAGGGAAGGAGAGGGGGACGAGAGGGAGGGTGGTGGTTTGATAGACAGAGGGTTAATGGTGGGACCACACCTATGGAGCATATTGCAAGGGTACAAGTCAAATCTATCAAGTATTGAACACAAATGTCTTAACACTGTGATTAAGTAAATGAGGTGAAAGCTATGTTAATTAGTAGGATGTAAGCATTTCAATTTGTGCAAATAATCAACGCATTGAATCCCACAAAGGCATAAATGTATTCACCATCTATGTATATATGACTTAATAAAAAAAAGAACTAAAAGTAGATCTGCCATTCCATCCAGCCATCTCACTACTTAGGATCTACCCAAAGGCAAAAGTTATTTTGTAAAAAATGCACCTGCACTTAAATGTTTATTATTGCACAATTCACACTTGCAGAGATCTGGAATCCACTCAAGTGCCTATCAATTCATGAGTGGATTAACAAAATGCAGTAAATGTATGCTATGGAATAATACTCAACCATTTTATAAAGCATCAGTTTAGAAGGTATTGGAGACCACTATCCTAAACAAAGTATACGAAGAATAAAAAATATTACATGTACTCTCTACTAAATTGGAACTAACCAATTGGCACACATGTGCACAGAGGGAAGTAAAAGTCATTGAAAATCAAGAACAGGGGAGAGAGGAGGGGAGGAGCAAAAACCTACTTAAGGCGTACTGTGAATACTATTCAAGTAAGGGGCATACTTAGAGCCTTGACTCAAGCCATATAACAAAAACATTTGTACCATTTTAATATTTTTAAATAAAAAATATGAAGATGGTAAAGTTATGTATGTTTTATTTTACCACAATTAAAATTTAAAAAATGCAAGCTCCAGAACCCTGCAGCAGGGGAAGGGGGACTGGGAATGTACTTTTTAACAAGTTCTCTAGGTGAGGCACACACTAGAGTCTGAGAAGAGCTGAGTTTGGCCCTTAAAATTCTTACAGCTCTTTTCACTTATATCTTCTCAATTAACACTCATGCCAACTCTGTAGGTAGGTATTATTGTAATTACTACGTTGCCAGTAAGGCAAGCAAGGCTCAGCAAAGTTAAGCAACTTACCTTGGGTCACAGGGACAATAAGTAATGGGGACGGGCCAAGTCTTGGCCCACCTGGCATTACAGTCGTTTTCTTTCATTGTGTATCTCAATTTTTTTCTTATTCCTGGATGTGAAAGTTAGACTTAATCTACCTTCACGTATCTGAGAAGATATTGTCTCAAAATGGTATTTATCTGATTTCTTGTGGTTATTGCTGTTAGCAGTTTTAGAAGGTCCTCATTCTTGTATAGTTCTATCTGATTTGTCACCCCCTCTGATAGCCATGTGTTATTTGATTGTATCTAACCAGGTTTTTCTTCTATTTGGATTTATGCTCTGTAATTTTAGTCACCCTATGTATATGGGGCTGCCCAGAAAGTCTGTCTTTGTTTTTTATATTATATGACTGAATACTTCCTGGATAGCCCTCATATATCTTGTATGTTTTTCTAGAAAGATTCGTCTGAGGTTTTCTGTATTTTTATTCTCTACTTTTTGTAGTATATCCCTGAATTCCACTGATATTTCTCACAAGTAGTTTATTGAGTCTACCAAATTATTTACTGAAAAATGTCTAAATTTCTTAACTTTGTACATAGGACCTCTATAATTTGCCTTTAAGATATATTTCTAGGCTGGATATGGTACCTCGTGCCTGTAACCCCAGCACTGTGGTAGGCCAAGGTAGGAGGATCCCTGGAGGCCTGGACTTTGAAATCAGCCTGGGAAATACAGTGAGATCCCATCTTTACAAAGAGAGAGATACATTTTTAGGTTTTTCTCCTCTATATACCTTACAGAGCATCCAATTGGATCTGGCATACTTGTCATTTTTGTAAATATGCATTAGACTTCACAGGCTTCTTTTACTGCTCTCATTCCCAGTGTTTAGAAAGCCCCTACTAAGCATATTTACTTTAGAAATTTGGCCCAATTCTATTTTCTGCATGACTTTCGCTGCATATGACCCCATCTTAAAGTGAGCTTTTGTATCATGTTTTTTTTTTTTTTTTTACTGGATTTAATTTATTCTATATATAGGACACATAATATCAGCTGCCTGGTAATACTATGATTTGCATGTGTGTTCAGTTTCACCAGACACAGATGCTTAACTAATAGTTCTTAGTTTAACAACATTGCTTTTGAACCTACTACACAGAGAGTGTCACTCTTGTAGAGATAAGGGCCACTGAGAAAAGAGATAATTTCTTCCCTTATGGGGCTCACAGCATGGAAAAGGAGACAGAGAAGTAACAATTTTAGTCACATAAAATCCCTTGGGTTCACCCTAAGAAATTCCACTATTTACATTCCACTATTTACATAGCCTTTAACTTTCACAGAGTGGTCAGCAATATTAATAATTGATTAAATGTTTCCATCTAATCAAAACTACCAGCCAGCAATGACATAACTTCTGAGCTTAAATCAGATATAAATGAAAGTTCATATAACTGGCCTATGATAATTTAATCCATGCTCCTAAATTTGGATGGAACCTATAGTTCCTCTTCTATAGTCAATAAACCTTCTAGACCTTTTGTAGTGAAAATTAAATGTATGAGAGTCATTAAGTGATTGTTTCTTATATGCCAATAGATGGCTGTGGATTTTGTGTTGACTTATTTAGTGGGGGTTTTCTTTGTAACCTATGATTGTACTCATCTGTAACTATGAGAAAAAAATCAATATGGTATTGGATTGGTTTTTGGATGGGAGATGGATTGCAGAAATGAGAAAAGATCATGCACAAACTTAGTTACTCCATGATAAAGAATTGAAAACAGAAAATACAAGCTGATAAAGCCTTAGAATGAAATTGAAATCATTTCTACATTCACTTGGTATTCTGCAGCCTTCGTAGCAAAGCTTAACAAAGCCCATGAAAATAGTCCCCATGGACCACACATTTAAGATACAAAGTCTGCCGATAGGAGAGTAGCAGTGTATTCTAAGTGATGGAAAGTGTATTGTAAATGAAAATAACAAGAATCATGGAGTGTTTTGGGTCCCTTGCTACTGAAATTGACAATAGGTTGTGTTCTTGGGTGTTGCCCTGATTTGTCTTTAGAAAGAGCAAAGCTGTCATTTAGACTCCTGACCCTCTGGAGGAGACAGTTATCTCCATTACTGTGCATTTGTATAGCACTCCATGCTGTCAAAGCCCTTTCTTTGTTCACCTGCTGGATATGTCAGATCTATTACTGAGTTGTTTTAAGTCACAATTCATTGGTTTCTTTTCATTTTTGGCTCATAACTTGTGTTAAAGATGGAATTACAAACAGTGGCTGGGTATAAGATCACAGCAATATCTTTAATTAATTGAGCACCTTGGCAAACAAACACTTTAGACACAAAGAAAGCTGTATTTAATGATACCCTCAAGTGCGCTAAAACCTTCTGAGAGATTTTCTCAGGGAAACTGATTCTTTTCTTTTAGACTTAATTTTTGTCAATTTGCATTTGGTCATTGATATTTTTGTTTTAATTTATGAATTCTCTGGTGACTGATGAATACACTTGTTTTTAATGCTTTTTAACCTGTACACAAATGCACAAGTATTTCTATGAATTTGTGTGTGTACACGTTACATGTACATATCCATCTCTTTTGTTTTGACTTTGGCCCTTCAAACTCAGCTAACCCATCTACATGCCTCATATCCTGAAACTGTGGAAAGCTTTAGAAGATTCTAGATATTCCAGTGATCACTTATGCCCTTTCCTTGCCTGTTCCTCATTTGATCTTCATCTTGGCTCTTTGCTCCCTTATTCTATACCTTGCCTCCATATCTTTCTCTGGTCATCTTTGGCCTTGCCATTGTCCCTTCTAGAGCCTCCTCTCACCTTCATACATCATGCCTTTCATACAGTGCCCTAGTTTCTGTGGCTTCTCATGTTTTTGGTATTTGTTATGACTTGTAAGAGAAACTCCCTTCTCTAACCTTGCTGGTTGAACCAGATCTTGACCATACACATATACTGGATTCCTGGTATGAGAAAATAAGAGGGATAAAGGGTGGGTAAAGATGGCAATTCACTTTGTGTGAAGGTTATATTTAATCATTGAGAAAAGATTTATTGAGCTGAATGACCATCTGCAGTGCTTTCCTCTCCACTCCAGTTCAAGTCACAATCCTCTTTTGTGTGAACTACTGCATACTACTGTCCTCCACGCTTCCCTATAATCCGTGTACCATACAACAATGGAATGGGAAACTAGATAAAAGCAAACTCTTAACTGTGACTTGTAGGGCCTTGTATGATCTTGCCCTTGTCTATGTCTCTGTTGTATCTACCCATTCTGCTTGCTCTTCCTCTGTTTTAACCTCATTAACCTTCTGCTGTTCCATAAAAACACCAAACTCTTTTCCACTTGAAGCCTTTGCACCTGCTCTTTTATCTTTCTGTAATACCCCCCTTGATCTTCATACTACTGATTCCTTCTTGTCATTCAGATTTCAAGCCAGATATTTACTTTTTAGAGAGGTCTCTGGCCCCCCAATTGGATAGGTCTCCCAGCCACCACATTGCTCTGCTTTATTTTTATTATATGTTCTAGTCCATTCATCTATTATACTTTTTACTGTCTGACTCCCTATTCTTAGTGTGTGAAATCCATAAGAGCAGGGATCTTGTCTGGCTTGTTAATTTCTGAAAGCCCAGAAACTTTGTACAATGGTCCTGCCATGTAAATGACATAATTTCCATTATATAGATTGAGAAAGTTAAGGTCCAAAGTTAGAGTCACACACATACATAGGAAAGGGTGGTGCTAACAATGGATCTCAGGTCTATGTGATGACATATTAGTCTTCTATTGATGTATAACAAATGATCACACACTTCATGACTTAAAACAACCCTCATTTATTATCTCACAGTTTCTGTAGTTCAGATGTATACTCGTAGTTTTACTGAGTTCTCTGCTCAGGATCTCACAAAGCAGCAAGCAAGGTAACATCTGGGTTATATTCTCATCTGGGGGCTTGGCTGGGAAGGCCCATTCCCAAACTCTTTCAGATAGTTGGAATAATTTCTTGTGGCCATAGACTTCATGGCAGCATGCTTCTTCATTGCCAAGAATGGAGAGACTGGGTTCCTGGTAAGAGATAAAAAGATAAAGTATCTATCATAAAGGTCTGCTTCTTTGAGTTTCTGACTTCTGGTGACCCTCTTTTAATGTGCTCATCTGATTAGATCTGGACTACCCACTATAATGTTTCTTTGGATTTAATTATATCTCAACTAATTGGTGATCTTAATTACATCTGCAGTATTCCTTAACCTTTGCCATATAATGTAACATAATCATATAACTGATATTCCATCAGTTTTGCCATATTCTGTTGGTTAATAATAACTTGCAGGTCCTGGTAAAAACTCAAGAGGAGAGGACTACACAGGGGTATGGGACATTAGGGTTCATCTTAAAATTTTGCCTATCTTCTGGGTAGATACCTGGTAATGGGATTATAGGATCAAATGGAAGGTTTACTTTTTTAGCTCTTAGAGGATTCTCCATACTTCTTTCCAAAGAGGCTATATTAGTGTGCAGTCCCACCAGCAATGTAAAAGTGTCCCTTCTCTACACATTCATGCCAGCATCTGCAGCTTTGGGATGGACATATTTACACTAGAGTGTTTATCACAGCTCAATTCACAATCACCAGGTTTTGGAATTAACCCAAGTGCCCATCAACACAAGAATGGATTAACAAACTGTGGTATATGTTTACCATGAAATACTATTCAGTCATAAAAAGATGGAGACTTTACATCTCTTGTATTTACCTGGATGGAGTCTAAGAACATTCTACTTAGTAAAGAATCATAAGAGGGGAAAAGAAAGTATCCAATGTACTTAATACTGATATGAAACCAACAGATACATGACTATATACCCACAAGAGAGAAAAGCGCAATTAAATTCAAGTGGGAGGATGGGAAAGGGGAGGAGGGAGGGAGATCGATAAACTAATTGTCTAATGTGCACAATGTAGGGGTATACGGCATACCCCTGGGTGGAGGGTTCAACTACAACTTAGACTTTACCTAAGAAACACAATGTTACCTAATAGTTTGTACCCTCATATTAATCTGAAATTTTTTTTAATAATTTTATTAAATCATAATTGTACACTGAAATTTTGAAAAAATTTCCTATCATATGGTGCCAAAGATCATGCTCTTTCTACTCTACTTTGGGTGGAAGATTGGGTTCAAGGTACTTTAGAATTTTAAGATACTGTAATTGCATAACTACAAAAGAAGGTGAATGGCTATCAAATGAATAAAAAGCTTAAGGAGAGATTATCAAAAATATTCTTGAAAATATAATGTAAATCACAAGAAAAAAATGGAATATTGTATATAATCAAATCTAAAAGATTGACCCTCACCTCTTATGTTGGATCCCAATTTGCCTTGTAGTTCTCTACTCCTCCTAGCCATCTTATTTTGTTCAGAATGGAGACACTCCTCTTGAAAGGTAAACTCATGTTGTCAGATATGTGCCTTACTGAAGTAAAAAGATGGCCATCTGTGGGGAGTGAACAGATTTAACCAGGCAGCTGCATTAAAGACATGCCTTTGAAATGCCTTTTTGATTTTTCCACTTTGAAAACTAGGAAAAAGGGATGAGCCATGTCTCAAGAGTCTATATCTATTCATTCACTGAACTTCTGCAGAGCATCTATCAGGTGTCTAACGTCATGAAGCCTAGAAACAGAGGCCCAGAGATACACAGAAGAGGGTTCCTATCTCAAGGAGCTTGTAGTTTAGTGGAATAAATAGACCTATCACCTGAGTAGTATAAAGACGGGTATAAGCTCAGACATTGAAGTTGAGGTAGAGAGCTACCACTTCTGCTGCCACACAGAGGAAAGTTTTCTAGAGGATAATCCAGGTCATGAAATATATGGAGGTACTTATTTCACAGACTGAAAGTGTGTGAGCACGAATGTGCAGAGGAATGGAGACCTGAGAGGACGTGGAACTTAGGATAGAAGGATGGATTCAGAGGGCAGGGCAAAAGGTGAGGACTGGGGACAGAAGAGCTGAATCAAAAGAGCTAGATGGTATTTTGTGTACCAGTTGGAAGCCATGTGCAAGGAGAGATTTTACCATGGGTGAGGGGCACAGCAGTTGGCCTCACTCAGATGCAGGTACCCCAATCAGATTGGAGGATGATATGACATGGTCTACCATCAAATAAACTTATGAACAATATTTTCTAATGTCAGTCACATGGTGAAAGCCACAGTCTAGGACCCCTTGTAGAGGGTCTTTGATGTCCATTACTTACTCCAATGAAGTAATCAGTGAAAACCTACAAAACTCCTAATATTGCTTTTGCATTTCATACCATTTCAATGGAAATTATGAATTCACTGAATCCGAAATAACCAACATTGACAGTTTTATAAAACTGAAATGTATAGGAAATAAAAAATGCATTTCATTTCTTGTCATTTCTTACCCAATGAAGATCAAAGTGTGTTATCCTTTCAAATTTATGGTATTAAATGTCTTTCAGCATGCCTGTACCTGTTTATATTTATATGAAATATATAAAATTGATGAAACAGACTGAAAGAACAAGCAGGTCTCCTGTATGCCTTTGAATTCTCACAAGGTGTTTGTGACAGCAGGTCTATAAAGGAGTGACACCTGGCTGGTGTTTTGAGATGTGAGTTTCTAATGATACAAAGCCCCAAACCCAATTGTCTTGGGTTATTGTGTCTGCATCTGCAGGGGCGGGAAAGGATGGCAGCAAAGTTGAAAATGAACTCAAAATACACAGCTCCATCACCTATAAGTAATGTCCCATAGGATTACTTTTTAATTTTTGTTTCTTAAATAATAATTCATAATTGACAGATAACTTTAAAATGTGGTGAGATCAAGATTTGGAGCTAGCCACATTTGGATTCAAAGCCAGATTCTGCCACTTCCTAGCTATGTTTATTTGTAAGTGACTTGCTCACCTTCTACAAACTTCACTTTCCTCATTTCTATAATAAAAATATAATAGTTAACTTTGTCTTAAAGTTTTACTGAGATTATGTGAGATAATATATTACATATATTATAAGCCTAACATATTCAGAGCCAGAGATAGAGGCTGGATCTTAGAGAAGACAGCATGCAATAATAGAAGACAGAGGCAATAATATAAATTTTTGATTAAATAGAATGATTTTGAAGTATTTCTTCTTTTTCTATTGTCTATAAGATTTGGCATGATCTGTTTTTTTGAATTATCTTTTATTTATAAATATTAGTTGTCTATTTTTTGAGACTTTGGAAAAAAATGATAAGAAGAAGTTAATTGATGGCTCCATACTGAACCTCAGACTCAAAGCATTCTATAATAGACACACTCTTATTTGACAATGTGAATGTTACTTTCTTTGCATTACTATTATTATTACTGCTTAACACTTCATTGCAGTAATCATCTGATTTCTTTTCTGAATGTTTTTATCTTCATTCTTTGTGAGGTTTTTGTTTCTAGTCCTTACCTTAAGCATTGTTATTGTTGTTAAATTTTAAGCCTTTTTAATTTTGTGAAGGCAATAAACCCATGTATATGTAAAAATAAAAAAAAAAATTGAGTTGTTCCTTCACTCAAGTTCGGCATTTAGTAAGTGAAAAGTGTTGTGCTGGACACTGGAAACATGATGATGCATAAGGTTATGCAATCCGCCTTACAGCTTGGCCCTGGCAATGAGAGCATCAGCTCTGCTACATATCATCTGTGTAAACTTGGAGAACCATTTCATCTCTCTGAGCTTTGATTTGCACATCAATAAAGTGGGAATGATACTTGCCTTGTAGTGTCCTTGTGAGCTTAAATGAAACAACATATGTAAAATACCAAGCTTATGGTAGTTATCAGCATCACCTTCAGCTTCCCATTATTACCATGATAAATTTAAAGCAGTTGGTACGCTGAAAGCTACTTGGGGCTGAAACTACAGACGACTCTGGATTGAGGTTCTGTGGCTTTTCCAAAACCTTTTCTGATGTTTCAGCATGTCAAGTCTTCTCTCTCTTTCTATAACCCTTCCTTCAGCCGATTTGGGCTCAGGGGATAACATCAACTTCAACATTGTAAAACCATACAATTATAGCCCTTGTGGAAGCTTAATCTAGAATATGCTCCAACATCTTAACTGACCAATGAGAAAGCTAAGGCCAGTTAGTGCCATTGAGGATCAGAACCCAACTTTTTACCTCCAACTTGAATGCTCCTTTTACCCTCCCACGCTGCTTAGAGAATGGAATGTTTGCTTTCTGCAAACTACACATAACACAAAGCAAATGACCTCCTACATATAGCTTATGGTGGACTGATAGCAAAAGAAGAGGGATTGCTTTATAAACCTTGTTATCAAGGTTATTATAGATTACAACTGTAGGTGTCTGGATCTTGTGTTGGGAAGGTTAAAAGTATGGTTGGGTTTTTAATTTCTATCCACTTTTCTTTTTTTTTTTTAGCAGGTTTTAGCCAGGGTCGGGTTTGAACCCACCACCTCTGGTATATGGGGCCAGCACCCTACTCCTTTGAGCCACAGTGCCGCCCAGGGTTTTTATTTTCTATATCGTTACTGGGTTCTATGATATCAACACAAGTCTGGTTTGTGATTAACTAACTTATATTTTCTCCTGAATATTTCATTTTGGTCTTTACTTAAAATAGCATCATGGAAATGTACAGGTTCTTGAGCCGGGAATAGAGCTGGACTCAAACCCTAACTCTCTCACTTCTCACCTGTGTGAGCAACTTGAAGCAAGTCATTTAACTTCTCCAAGCCTCGATTTTCTCGTAAGGAAAATAAAGGCAATAATGTTCTTTGTACTGTAGGGTTGTTGGGATTAAGTGACTTGATCTGTGGAAGGTGCTTGGAATATTGCCTGACACTTAGTATGCACTCAGGAAATCTTAGCTATTGTTACTACACTCATATATATGTACAAAACCCTATCAGTTGGCAGTTGCCACCATCTTAGATTTAATGCAAATGTTGAGAAACCTAAAAGAACATTTAAAATAATTTTCTATGATGCCATCTTACACTTGGATGGCACTTTATCTTTCTAATCTTTTAATATGTTAATAAACACTGACTGAGTGCCTATTCTGTGCCAGGCACCATTTTACTCCTATGAAAGAGGCAGGATTGGTATAATTATCTCCATCTGAGAAAGGGAAAAGCAGGGTATGAGGAAAAGAAGTTAGTGAATTGGCTCCATGTCATGCTGCTTAGCAGTAGTTCAAGTGGGATGGAGCTCAAATATTTTGAGATTTTACCCAAAGCTCTTCCAGTTTCATCCCACTTTTGTGCCCAGGGCAATGGGTCTGGTCAGTGGCATGCTGAGGGAGTAGCAAGGGGCAATGCTATGTGTTAAAAAGGGAGAGTGATGGAGAAAGAAGGTGTGGAGGCATCAAGTGCTAGGGAAGAGTCAGAAATCCAAACACCAGAAGGGAAACAGAGTTCAGAGGAGGGGGAAGAGACAAGTATCAGGAGGCTATTGGGAGAGCACAGCAAGGTTCACCGAAGCACTCCCACAGATGGCCTGTTCAACTTGAGTGGGCCTTCTATCTGGGTGGCAGTTTTTGTCCTGGGGCAGCATTGGGCTTCTCATCCTACACAGGCTCTTCCTTTTCCTTGAGGCATTCCTCTGCATGAAGGCAAACCTTTTCTCTTGAAAGCCTTTATGTGCTCTTGATTATGATTATGTAGACTACCATTATCGTAAATTAATGAAGTGTATCGTAACACGTTAGTCAGATAAGTGCAGAAACACCAAACGAATGCTTGTAGATGAAGTTCAGTGTGGGAAAGTGCACACCGAGATGGCCTTCTTAACTCCTATTCATTCGCCCCCAGTCTTGAGGATGGATTTGCACTCATCTGACCACAATTTCTCCTTGGCTTTCCTTGTGACCAACAGCACCTTTTGCCAGATGGTTCAATGTGTGAGGGGACAGTGTGGGGCTGTAACATGTGACAGAGTAAAGTTAACTGAGCCATGTGGGGATTGGATTGATAGCTTTCATATAAGGCTTTCAGAATCTGATTTCATATAAACTATAGAATTAAACAAAAGATTATGTAAACAGATCCAAACCAATTGACTTTGGAGCAAGAAAACAGCATTCATTCTGATTTGTAATCCTCATCAATTTTTTAGACAGATGTCTGGGGTTAGAGGTTGAGATGAAGACTTAGTCTGGAAATGACAAGGCCCTCATATAGATGCCAGGAGAACTTTGGTACCTATCAATTGCTCGCGAGAATGTACTATTGGCCCTGAGCAGGCAACTTGAAATGTCAAGACTTTCAGGAGTAAAGGGCTGAATATCCTGTAACTTAGAGTCTTCAAATCTCAAGATTCTCAATACGATTGATCTTGATCTCTAGCACCTCCACTGAAGAAAAATTTAAGCTTTAAAGAGTTCCTTGAATTTCTTGAAGCAGAAAATTCCTCTCCAGCTTGAAAGATCTTTTCCATTTCTGTGCCTCAAATACGTAAGTACAGGAATTAAAATCAATCATACTATCACACATAAAATTCCAGTTCTACAAGTTTCTGCAGATAAGGATTCAAATATCTGACAATGGTATGTTGCAGTTACTTCTGGCCCTTTCCCAGACACACTGTCAATATGAGGGCTAACACAACCAACAGTGTCATTTTTAGGTTCTCTGTAGTGTCAGCGTCTAACCCTCACTCTCCTCCTCCTCCTTTTTCTCCACCCACCCCTGAGTTGCGGGGGTATAGACTATAGTTAAAAGGTACTTGTTCTTTCATTTCTATGAAGGCGTTTCCTCTTTTCCTTCTCTCCATTGTCTCAGAACCTAGCCTGCTTTTTACAGTAAAGCCCCCACCTGCTTTCTGTTGCAGAATGACCTTGGAATCTTTTCGTTGGGGGAGAGCAGCTCTCTTGCCTTCTAGCTAGTAATTAGTGTCAGAGGATGTAAACTGCATGGGTTACAAATAGAGCTAGGAAAGGTGAGACGTGCCTTTTGGTTGAAAATGTTCACATCTTAGAATCCTTGGTAAATTTGAGAGGTGAGCCCTTGCCTATTGTATGTATAAATATGTATATATACATATCCATATAAAATATATAATTTGTAATAGGATGTGGACAAAGTAAGACCCCTCACTCTCCTATTTTGGAGCCGAGTTTCTTCACACTGCAGTATTCGTTTTGATAACCGTGCAGAGACAGATGGCATTTTGTCCGCCTTCCAGAACAGAGGAATAGTTTGCCGAGCTATAGCTAGTATAATGAGAAGCCGTGTAAGTTGAAGATGAGGTAAAATCGGAGCATCTGTCAGTGCTCGTGTGCCAGATTGGAGATGCTGCAGACAAACTAATATTTCAACAAAAAGTTGAAGCGAGTATAGATTTGTGACCAAAATGATTGCATTTGATAACAATGCCATAGCAGATGTCCTAGAGTTCATGCTTGCTTTTTATTACTGCTCTGTGAGTGTTTTTGGAAGCGAGACCTACCAGCACAGCTTGTATGGAGCATGTTCGTTATAAAATTTTATTTTACAGAAAACAATGAGATGGAAAAATTTGTAGCTAATTTGGTACTTTCCTACTCTATCATGTTTCTTTACTTATTATTTGGGGAAAGATTCTATTCTTGTTTGCTTTGTGTTGGCATTTGCTAGCCTAATAAAGGAATTCATGTCAATCTGCATAAAGAATGAAAACCCGAGTTAATGTCCATTATCTAATACTGTGTTTTCAGTACGGACTGTAGGAAGATGCACCTTAACCCAGCTAGAGTCCTCCTTTTCCTTAATTCTGTCTTATGTTTTTTGTTACCTGAGAAGCATTTTTAAAACCTCCTTCTTTAGGATCCCTGATTAGAAATGAAACAGGAGGTATACATATTTCAAAACATCATGTTGTACACTTTAGGTATGTACCTTTTATTGGGATACAATTGATTTCTACTAAAATAAGAAAGAAAAAACAGAACTGTGGTTTCCTCACTAGTATCTTTCTTTGATATTTCTTCAAGAAAGTCATTGTTTTAGATATAGATGATTTAAGGTTTTCCCGTATTGTGAAGAATGTGTTTGTAAGTGTGCAATAAGCCTTTGTGGCCTCAGTGCTCCATGAAGCAATGTTAACGTGATTCAGTATGAGAAAGTCACTGGCTCAGAACCCAGCTCCCACCACGTGTACCTTATCTAAAGGACAATTATTCTGGGTTTCAGTAGAATGAGAAATAGCTATATAACCTGATTGCCTTATAACAGATCCTTACTGAGAGAAGGCAATTATTTTCAAAGGTTGATGAATGTTAATGAAAGGTTACTTGTAATAGTCAAAATGTTAGAGCATTGCGTTTACACATAGGAGACAGTCCAATTACATACAAGAATATTTCTTATTACAGGGGCTGTTAAGACTATTTCTCTGCTGTATCTTGTAGGTCAATTGTATTCAAAGACAAGCGTTTTTGGCTCCCTACAACTCAATGGCTTTTGGGAAACATATGGTTTTCTTTCTGGCACTCCTCCTTTTGCTTCCCTTCGAAGTCGTAACTCAGATTGTTCTGTTTCCTAGCGATTTGTGGTGCTGGAGCCTTTGGGTTACACGGAAACCAGTGGTACGGCTTTGGGTTTGTCTGCATGGATTGATCTGCAGTTGTTTCACAGAGTGCTAACCCACACTCCTGGAGAGTCTCAGTTGAATTGAAAATGTTATGATATAGTAACACACTAGTGTGTTAAAATAGATGTGTGTGTAATTAAATAAACATGCCTAAGCTAAAAGAAGAAAAGGAACCCATTCAATTTTACTCTCATCTACTGAAATGCAATCTTGCTTGTCTGCTCTCGTTATATAGTCTGCTTTCTCCATGCTCTTTAACATTTTCTTTTTATTTTTAAAGGGGATTGGATTTCATATTTTTTTAAATCCTGCCTGTTATAAATAATTATCATATAAATCTCATGTTATGAGGGGCATGTCCAAGAAATTAGGCTTCTGGGATTTTGAACTGTTTAAAACTGTTTTTTTTTTAATATAAAAAATGTACATTGCATAGCAGAAAAGTTTAATGTAATTTTAACTATCATGCTGCAGAGAACTTCCTCGCACTCCCCCGAACCTGATCAGATCATTTCCTTCCTTATAAACCTTCAAAGGCCCAGAGGGGAAACGTCTTTGTATAGCATCCCAGGCTTTTCGCATGTGCCCCCTGCCTTGCGGGTCCGCCCTGTCTCCCACCCACCTCCTCCCCTCTCCCACACATCACACGCTGAGCACCAACTCTTAAAAGCCAAGTCACACCAAAGCTTCCTCGTGCTGCCACGCCTTGGCACATGCTGCATCCTCTGAGTAAAATGCCCTTTCCATTGCCCTCCTTCTGTTCCCTTTTTTAAATGTCCCTATCAGATGTGACATTCATATTCTGACACTGAAATCCTTGCAGTTGCCAAATAGGTATCCTGTAATAATAGCTCCTATGAGCCGCTGTATAAGCTCAGGGTGCAAATATGCCTATACTTCTTCCTTTCCCCATCAATTGCTCAAGTTCCCATCTGCTCATTAGCAGTGACTACAGTATTTCCCTCTGGACGCTCTTTTTTCACCCGCCCCCAATTTTGAGGAATTCTAAAGCTTCCCACAGTTCAGAGAAGATGGGTATTGTGGATTCTACACCTAAATAAAGGGGAAATTGAAATCCAAGTTCCCCCTCGCTATTGCTGTACAGGGATGGTTTGGAAAATTGCCAGTGTTCAAAGGTTTCAACATGATTTTTCTTGCACATCTCACCAGAAGAAAGAAAAATCCACATTTGACTTCCATAGGTCATCCCTTTGTCTTTGAATTTCAAAAAGGGGAAATTCACGTGACAAAATATTTGTATCTTAATAAACAGGACCTTACATTTGTAGAACACTTTAAAAATATGCTCATAAACTATCAATAGAGCAGATAGAGTTGCTACTTGTTATAGATGACAAAATTGAGGCTCAGAGAAATTAAGCAATGAATGTTAAGATTACAAAGTAAACAAAGTCATAGATTTTGACTACAGTCTGTTTTTGATTCTGCCTTTCTTAAAGTTTCTGGTTTTGTATTTGCATTTCATTTGTTCTGGCTCTCTCCATCTTGGACTTCCTCTCAAGGCTTAGCCCCATACAGTGGCTCTTCCTGCTTTGAGCTACCCAAAAGAGATAGAAGATCTGGCCAGCCTTTCGAGATCCCACCCTGATCACTAGGCCCCAGGAGGTGGGAGGAAAGGAGCTTTTTAGACCCCTTTAAGACCAAAATACTTTCTCTTATATCAGTTTTCATGTTAAGATCAAATAAATACTGTTTTTCTTTATTCTTATTTTATTTTAATTGATTATCTTAGCTCAAGATAGAGAAATAATTTTTCTATTATACTCACCCACATATGAGTGTGCAACTAGGAGCCATGGTTACTTTTTTAGGTTCATGTGGACAATTGCTGTTCTCCGAAACTCACTGTTACAATTATTTTTGTCATCGTTCCACTTACTAAGTAAGATGTGCTAATTTTAAAAATAAGAAATTAGAGGACATTTTGTAGGAGAGGTTGCATCTAAGGTGGAAAAAAGGCAGATGGCAGATTGTACTGAATGTTCTATCAAAGTCAACATGCAGGCACTGTTTCTTATTAAATAAACAAATGAGTTAGACACAAAGATAACCCAGGAATACAAGTACAGCTACATTTCATATTTTGATAACTTAATCCTGTTCATAATGCTAAACTTAGATTTGTCAGTATTGTTTATGCAAAATCAGGGCCGGCTTGGCAAATAGACCAAGAAAGAGAAAATTAAACATTGAAATTATTTGAATCCCTTTTGGTCAAAATGGGCATATTCCCACAAAAATTAAATTCAATGACTATAGGAAAGTTTACAAATCATTAGCTTGGCAGAATCTCGTCATTTCTTCCCTGAAAGTAACTTAACTTGAAAAAGGCTAGAATGCTTCTAGGACCACCTTAAGAGATGGAGTGTTGGCTCAGCGCCTGTGGCTCAAGCGGCTAAGGCGCCAGCCATGTACCCCTGAGCTGGCGGGTTCGAATCCAGCCCGGGCCCGCCGAACAACAATGATGGCTGCAACCAAAAAATGGCCGGGCGTTGTGGCGGGTGCCTGTAGTCCCAGCTACTTGGGAGGTGGAGGCAGGAGACTCGCTCGAGCCCAGGAATTGGAGGTTGCTGTGAGCTGTTTTGCCACGGCACCCTATCCAGGGTGACAGCTTGAGGCTCTGTCTCAAAAAAAAAAAAAAAAAAAAAGAGAGATGGCGTGTTTAACATAAAAACAGTTAGTTGACTTTAGAATCTTTTTTCTAGGAGATGCTTGAGGCAACCCTGGACTTTGGAGAAAGATGGTGTCACAAATGAGAGGCCACAACTAGCCTTGTTCATGTCACCATCTGTCACAATCCCGGTGCCTTAATAGAGAATTGTGGGCGGCAGCAGAAGAGTTTTCCTTACTTAGGTCAACTTTTTGGACAAATATCCAGATGATGCATTTGCATACTGCTGACGTTAGGTACATTGAATATTTTCCTTGTACCAAGTACGACTTTTCTACTTTTTCTCTATGATCAATCCCATCTTTAATGACTTGTTATTAGTGCCCATTAAAACAAATTTGTCCATTAGATTAGAAAAAAGATATTAAAAATGTTTTCAACAATAATAAAGTATGTAGCACACGAATCTGTAGATTTGTATTTCAGAATACCAAGTCACATACATCTGTGCAATTTGTACAAATCAATGCAGAACCACAGAGAATGCACATACTTTATGTCACCTACCACATACTAAATTCTGTAATCTAATTCAATCAGTAAAAAAAAACCTGAAGAAAATGGGAAAAATGGTTGCAGACCATGTATTTCCAGTCAAAAAAAAAATCAGCATCTTTTTTTCTTTTTTTATTGGCTTAACGACAGTCTAAGGTACAACTGTATTTTATTTAACCTGTCTCGTACTGAAGTAGATTTGGGTCTCTTTTTGCTTGACACTGTTATAAACAGTGTTAAAATAAACATTCTTATGAATACTCTTTTTGTGTGTGTGTTTTGATTATCACAGAGTTGGTCTTCTTCAGCTTCGCTATCCTGGTATGTGATCAATAAAATCTCATTGGAATATTTATTTGTGCTATTCAAATGATTGACTAAAGTTGCATATACGTTACACGCTTTTTGTCATTGGCGTCTCTTATTTTATGAGATGCCCTTTGTCACTTTTTGTAACATTCTTTTTAAATTATTGATTTGCAAGCATTTGTTGTATATTGGGAATATGTTTCTTTATCTTATCATAGGTGGTGGAGAATATTTTCCCCGGTTTGTCATTTTTCTTTCAACTTTGTTTGAGGTGTTTCATGAATGCACTTTTGAGTTTTTCATTGTTAAAATTTTCCAGACTCAAAAGTTACACTTTCTGGGTTTTGTGACATGCTACACATTTATTACCCCAAGATTTTAATAAAAAGTCAACTAAATTATTTTTATAAACTTTGTGGTGTTGGTTTTTATTATTATATTTTCGATCCTCCTGACTTGAATTTTAACGTAAAGTGTCAGCTAGAATTTCAACTAGTAATGTACCTTTTGCCTTCATTCCATGTGTAAACTTTAATGTTAGCTGAGGTTGTTTTTAAACTTGATTTCCCCCCAAATTGTGATTTTGTTGACCAAATACCACCATATATTAAATACTATCTCATTTTTTTCTCCTGTGATTTTTTTTTTTTTTTTTTTTTGTAGAGACAGTCTCACTTTATCACCCTCGGTAGAGTGCCGTGGCGTCACACAGCTCACAGCAACCTCCAACTCCTGGGCTTAGGCAATTCTCTTGTCTCAGCCTCCCGAGTAGCTGGGACTACAGGCGCCCGCCACAACGACTGGCTATTTTTCTTTTTTGCAGTTCTGCTGAGGCTGGGTTTGAACCTGCCACCTTCGGTATATGGGGCCGGCGCCCTACTCGATGAGCCATAGGCGTCGCCCCTCCAGTGACTTTTTTTTTTTTTATCATGAACTAAATTACCATGGATATTAAGTTCTAAACGGTATTTAAAAAAATCTTCACATTTAAATTAGGAGGCTGTGTCACCTAGTGGAAAGAGCATAACTTTGAGACTAGCTCCATTTAGGTGTATTAAATCACTTTGAAGAGAACTTATCTTTTTTGAACACCTACTATTTGCTAGGTGCTTCCCATAAAGCTCTATCATTTCCAAGCTGCCTGACCTTTAGTTAAGCAGTTGCCTCCTCTTCTGTTTTCTTCATCACCTGTAAACTCTGAACTGTTTACCTATTCCTTAGGGTTTTAGTGCGTCTCAAATGACATAATGTAAGAAAGTCCATGCTTTGCACAATAGTCCAGTTCCATTAAAATGACCAGGTGAGCTGAAACCACGTAAAGTGGTCCCATTGATTAATGGGAAAAATTACTGCGGTTCTGTGACCTTTAAAAATTTTGTCAAAATGTCGCAAACTCTCTTACTGATAGGGGAATGCAATAAAATTATAAAACTAATGGTACTTACTATGCTATAAATCATTAGAAATATTGAAAATGAAAGTGTTTCTTTCCTTATTAAAAGCTGCATCAAGAGTAATTTCAACATGTTTGCTTTCTTGCCATATAATTTACAACACGGATGAAGAATGTTTTCTATGCATCGGTGAGTTGTCATACACCTTTTCAAGTTCGATCAGCTTCCAGTATTTTATCTTTTGGACTTTCAATATTGCAAAGTATCTCCAAGAGTCCCTTTAATGCAAAGATTTTTGCCAGTGTCATTTCTTCTGGGACCTGGTCATTCTTTTCTTACAAACCCTTTCTTCGTTTCTCTTTATTAGCTCACTTTCATTATGTTCCTTTCGCTTCCTATCTAGGGTCTCTTGAATGGTGGCAGTGTCAACATTCCCATGGTAAGATATTTTTTCTATAATTCCATTTATGTTTGATTCAAATTTCATTTTCTACATCATCACTTGTAGTTTCTTTGCTTCAGTTTCTATTTTTTGGCTAATTCTCTGTTTTAATTATCCATTTTTGTAAAGTGCCACATGGACTTATCACTGGGAGATGAGGAGGCGAAACAACTACACATCTTGTTGTGCGTTCATGAAATGAATGACAGATGCTTAGTGATCAATCACTGGCAGACTTTGAGAGAAGTGATGAAATGGATCAATAGTGATGATGCACGTCTGTTATTATGCAGTAGATTTGTGGACTGAAAAGAGCCAGCAGTGAAGTTTGTATTTGATGCAATTACTCATTGTTTGTATACCATGAGAAGTGAAATATATGCTGTGCTATCAGGGGGCTGCTGTTCTTTAAGTAAACTGTAATAACTGAAATCCATGCACATTGGAATTGGAATTGTGCAAAGAAAGGACTTCCTGCAAAGTATATCCCACAGTGCTTGACACATGGGATAAAATTAAGCTCATTCTTTTTTCCTTAGGTATATCTAAATATGCCTACACAGACTTCAGTGTTGCTTGGGGTCATTGCGTCCTGCTAGCACTAACCTCCCATCCTGCCCATCTTCCCTCCTAACATTATGGTTTCCCTCTCCGTTTGGGACACTAATTATTTCTATAATCCTTTCAGGATGATTTTGGCTATCCATTCTGATGATTTTTGACATTACCTAAACATTAGTTGGGATTCATATTTAACATTTGCAAACATTATTTAGAAATATGTAAGTTTTAAAATTAAATGTTCTTGCTCAAAAAGAAATGTTCCCAAATCACATAGAATCGTTCATGAAATAAGTGTGTTTTAACAATGGGAGTAGGCCTAGGTATATGACCAAGTAGAAAGTTCATTCCAGGGCTGATGTTTTAAAATGATACACATAATGATATTGGATGTAAATTGTTTATTTGCTCCAAGAGACTAGGATGCTGAATTTATTGCATAACCTTGAAATGTGTTGCTCCCTCTTTTTATTGGCACCTTAGTACAGTTATACCATTGTTGTAATACCACTTCTTCCCTTTTGGGTCTTCATCAGTATGTAAGATGACTCAGAAAAAACAATTTTAGACATGTCTGTTTTAGGTCACAGTTTATCTTCCACAGAAAGGTAGACCACCATTTTGTCATTCTTTAGTAGATGCCAATTGCTGTTAAGTTAAACTTTCTAGAAACAATAGTAGTTCTCTGGTATGATAATTCTCATGGCCATCTGTTAGGGTGGCATTGTGCCCATCCATAGGGTGGTAAGCCAGTTTCAACAGGGCACAGGTGCCAGCCAAACATAGGTTTAGAAGGATAGCCTGCAAGAACTCAGCAAGGAGATCCTCCAAGTGGTTAGTGATGCCAAATTAGACCCACATGCTTCATTACAAGGGATCACATCTGTTGATGCTTGTGGGCATTATATTGTCAATTAAAGCTTTTTTTTTTTTTCTAGTTCTTTATTCATTCCAACTTTGGAATGGGAGTACAGAAATCAGGAACAAAACTAGTCCTTGGGTAGAAAAATAATCAACGTTTCCCATGTCATCTCCTGATATCTGTCTTCTGCAGTCGCAAACTTTATTCTAAATTATGTGAAAACTAAGTCACATGATGTTAGCTTATGGGGCTGTGTCATTAAAGATAACATTTAGGAAACAACCAAGCAACTCTATCTCTGATTATCAACAACATGTTAAGAATT
>CAUYRH010004089.1:0-12033 GCA_963574655.1 Perodicticus potto | reverse complement strand
ATCAAAAATTATAAAAGACTATGAAAAGACAAGTAAATGGAAAAATATCCCTTGCTTAGGAGTAGGAAGATTTAATATTATTAAGATGTTGATACTATGCAAAATGATCTGCAATTCAGCACAATCCCTATAAAATTCCAACTGCTTGTTTTTGTTTTTTTGTTTTCCAGAAATAACTGGTCCTTAAATTCAGATGGAATTGTAAGGAACTCCAAATAATAAAAACGATATTAAAAAATATTGAAAATATTAAAAAGTTAAAAATATTAAAATAATAACAAAGGCAAAGGACTCTGACTTTGCAATTTCAAAACTTGCTGCAAAACTACAGGGATCAAAATAGTGTGGTCCCAGCATAGGAACAGACATATTACCAATGGAATATAATCAAGTGTCTGGAAATAAACACATATATGGCCAATTGATTTTTGACAAGGATATAAAATTTATTCAATGAGGAAAAAATAATATCTTCAATAAATAGCATTGGGACAACTGAATTTCCAAACGCAAGAGGATGAATTTTGACTCTTACCTTGAACAATTTACAAAAATTAAATCTGAACAGATAAATGATCTAAATATGAGCTAAAATCATAAAACTCTTATAAGAAGCCATATAAATCTTCATGACCTTGGCTTTGGCAAAGGATTTATAGAAATGATACTAAAATCATGAGTGGATGAATTGGACCTTATCAAAATAAAAGCTTTTGTACACCAAAGGATATTATCAAGAAAAAAATTTTTTAAATCCTGAATGGTGGAAAATATTACAAATCATGTATATCATAAGGGCTTATTGCTCAGAGTATATAAAAAAACCCCAAAACTCAATTACCCAAAGACAACTAACCAAATTTAAAAATAGGCAAAGATTTGAATAGTCTTTTCCCAGAGAAGACATGCAAATGGTTAATAAGCACATGAAAATAGAGAAATGCAAACCAAAACCGCAATAATATTCCACTTCACACATACAGGATTGACTATAATGTTGGTGAGAACAGAGAGAAATTGGAAACCTTGTACATTTTTGGTGGGAATGTAAAATGGTGCAACCTCTCTAGAGAAAAGTTTGGGAGGTCCTCAGAACGGTAGATATAGAGCTACCATCATACGACCTAGCAATTCTACTATTAGGTATTTACCCCAAAGAACTGAAAACAGGGGTAAATACTATATTTTCAGTTAGTATAAAACAGGGGTAAATACTATGTTTTCAGTTAGTATAAAAATATCATAGAGGTTTTTTTATACTAATATTCATTGGAGCATTATTCACAATAGCCAACAGGTAAAAACAATCCAGGTATTCATCAACAGGTAAATGAATAAACAGAATGTGGTTTGGCTTTGGCAACCATATCCACACATATATACAATGTAATATTTATAAGAGAAAAAAGTTCTGACACATGCTAGAATGTGGATGGACCTTGAAAACGTTTTTGCTAAGAAAAAAGGCAAGTCACAAAAGGACAAATATTTCATAACCCCACTTATATAAAACACCCAGAATAGGCTTGAGAAGAAAGTACATTCTATTACTGTTGGGTAGAACATGGGAGAGATAAAATGATACATCTCTTAAAAGGAACCATAAATGTAAATCCTTGTAGTCTTGAATAAGGCAAGGATTCTTTAAATTTGACACTAAAAGCACAAACAACCATACAAAAATAAATAGGTAAATTGGACTTCATCAAAATTAAAAACCTCTATGCTATAAAGGGCGTGATCAAAAAATTAACACACAGGGTGGCGCCTGTGGCTCAAAAGAGTAGGGTGCTGGCCCCATATACTGGAGGTGGTGGGTTCAAACTTGGCTCTGGCCAAAAACTGCAAAAAAAAAAAAATTATAACTCAATGATAAAGACAAATAACCCAATTAAAAATGTGCAAATGATTTGACTAGACGTTTCTCCAAAGGAGGTACATTAACATCTGATAAGCCTGTGAAAAAATGCCCAATATAATTAGTCATGAAGGAATGCAAATTAAAACCCCAATGTAATATAACTGCATACCCATTAGAGGATTTAATACAAAAATTGGTGGCTAAGTCTTGGAGAAATTCACTGCTGGTAAGACTGTAAAATAATGCAACCACTTTAGAACAAAGTTTGTTGTTCAAAATATTAAGCATAAGTTAAAATAAGACTTACCAATTCCACTCACAGGTATGTGCATAAATAAAATGAAAACAAACAATTATACAAAAATGTCCACATGAAACACCATTCCTAAAGATGAAAACCCAGTTGGCCATGAACTGAAGAGTGAAAAAATAAAACATGGCACGTCCATATCATGATTTGACAATAAATGGGAATGAAGTACTGATACAGGATACAACGTGCGTGAACCTTGAAAACAGCATGCTGCATTAAAAAAGCCAATCACAAAGGCCACATGTTGTTTAATTCCACTTATATCAATTATTTGGTATAGGCAAATCTAAAGTGACAGAAAGCAAATTAGTGTTTTTAGAGGGCAGAGAGGCAGAAAGAATTGGGAGTGAATGGTGATAGATACGGCATTTCTTTTTGGGGTGATGAAAATATCCTAAAATTAAATAGTGGTGATGGTGGCACACTGTGTGAATATATTAAGAAGTACAGAATTATGCATGTTAAATGAACAATTTTATGCTACATAATTATTAGCATAAACCTGTTAAAAAAAATCTAGAATGGAAAAAGGGGTCCATAACTGTTTGGCCATGAGAATTCAGAGCTTGATACAAGACTATACAATTTGCTTGGCCCACCTGGCATCACATTACAAGTGATAATCTGTTGTTGACAACACTATTCTTTTAATTCTTCAAGGCAAACAAACCGCAGTAAACAAGCATCAGCAATAAACTACCTTCTACTGAGCACTTTTTATGTGCCAATCTCCTGGGCACTTATTAAATCCTCATGATGATCTCAATGATACAGGCATTATTAATTCATTCTTATAACCAATATTTATGAAGCACTCTTTGTGCACAGGAGGCGGCTCCCTAGCACATGAGGATATACTCTAAATAAAATAGACCTGTTTTGGGCCCTATTATTTCCATTTTTGAGAAGTTATTTAGGGTTACATAGGGAAGATTAGAAATTGGACCCCAATATTTATATCTCTCTCACACAGCCTCTGGAGACAGGCAATCTAGATATAATGCAGTTGATTCATAAAAATGAAATGTGGGCAAATAAAAATAGAGAACAAAAACAGAAAGGGGGAGAGATTTACAAAGATAATTGGTGTATATTAAACATGATTGTGTTTATTATTTAATTTGATGCTCCATAATTTACAATATAGTAGACTACTTCAAGCAATAAAGTTCCGTGGAGGTTTGTATTATCTGATTATTTAAACTGATATACAATGTTTAATTGCCCAATCTCCATTTTAATACTCTATAAATGAGTTTCCTTAGCTCTCAGACCTCCCCAGTTTCTGTGCTGGCTTGTTTCTATGTAAATGTTAATGCACTTAATAATCTCACTGGGACATATAAAATAAAGAACATAAACTGAGCTTCCCACTTTTCATCAATGTGTCTCTTTGTTGTGTAACTGTTGGCAGGGCCTGGCTATTTTGTAGTGACTTCCTCTTTTTCTAATGATAGATGATGTTTGAGAAAGTGGATTCTGTGCTGTGGAGACATAGCCTGTGCTCCGACTTTAATGCACTGCTGAAAAGCTTAATAGAAAGCCAAGCATGCCCACCAAATTAAGGTGCCTAATGATGCTGTGAATGCACACACAGTAATATGACCACAGCACTGCAAACAGCAGTAAAAAGGCAGAATTTGTAAACAGTAGGAGATTTTGTTCGCTTTAAATCTTTAATGGTTTTTCTTTACCTTCATCTTCTTGTTGTACTCATGACACCTATAAGAAAAACTTAGACCCCACTTTAGTCATGAATCAGATGGTGATTGATTACACCTGTGCAGGGGACTGCTGCTCTAAAGGGCAGGCGGCCCCGAAGTGCAGTACACCCTGATTTTTATACCCTTTTTGTGCTGATGTGGCAGACAGGCATGTACAGAAGCAGAACCTGATGGATAGCTCAGGGTGGGGTTACAGTCAGGGGGCTACAGCATGGCAGTTGGCATGGGGACAACTTGGGAAACTCAGTAGCCTGGGAAACTCTGCTTGAGTAAGTTTTCACCATTGTTTAGCCATGGCTAGGGAGTAAGGGAACTTGGAGAACTTCCTCATCAGAAACCTGTTCTCAGAATTTCACCCAAGTGGGGGGGCATGCTGGGGACCAAGGCTGAGAAAGGCTGAGACAGACTTGGGTCTTTTGGGTGGCTATTGGCCTATAACAATCTGATCCAGAATGGTAAAATGTTCTTGACTGTGAAATGATGCTGATATCACTGCTCCTGCAGCTTTATTTCCTTGAGAAGTAGAATACACTCTCCAGAATATGGAATAAATGACATTTTCATTGTTAATAAGTATCGCAGCATGTTTGAAATTATAATTTAGATAGCATGTGTTTTCACTGTACTGTATATTCCAATAAGCTGAAAAGGAATTTATGTGTTACATATATATACACACACACACACAAACACATCTACAGCGGTCCACGATGAGGGTTGGGAACTTTATTTATTGGTAGTCAACTATGGATATGCATTTTTCTCATTAGATCTTCTGAATTTCCCAGGAAGTTTATTATTCCCATTCCCTTGGCAAGGAAGAACAGCTCAGAGAGGTTGAGACAACTATCCAAAATCACCAGGAAGTGACAGGTCTGAGATTTGAACACAGCCAGCCCAACTCCAGAGTCCACGGTGCCCCATCACAACGTGTCTCTGCTCTATTGCTTTAGTCACTCTCCCTTCCTCTTTCTGTGAACACTCCCATTGTTTGGAATTTGGCCCTGCCTCTGCTATTGTTTTGCTATCTGGGCACAAATACCTGCCACAGTTTGTACACATGGTTGGTTATCAAATTTGAGAGATTTGCGAATGATATTTAACACACATTAGATCTTTTCCCTGCTAGTACAATGTAAAATTATTTTTCTAAAATCATTTCCATAAGGGATTATCTCTGCTGAAAGGAAAGCTAGGGGCACCATCTGCCCTCCCTCAGAGGTGGGGGGGGTCAGGGGTGTGTAAAGGTAGAGGGGCAGGTGGGGGAGTACACAGTGTGGGGGGCAGGAGGATGGAGAGGGAGAAATTGAAAGGTGAAGAGTGGAAAGGTAAGGGGGGATGGGAAGGAGTGAGGTGGGGGAGGGCATAACTGCTGGGAGGAGAGGACATCTCACACAGGGTGAGGTGAGGGCTGGTGAAAGAGAGCCCTCTGCACCATGCGTTAGAAGCAGCAGAGCCGCTGTGGAGGCACCTGAAGCAGCAGGTGCAGTGAGGCTCGGTGTGCAGGGAGGCTCAGTGTGCAGGGTGTACAGGGAGGCTCGGTCTTTAGGGAGGCATGGTGTGCAGTGAGGCTCGGTGTGCAAGGAGGCTTCGTGTGCAGGGAGGCTCAGTGTTCAGGGATGCTCGGTGTACAGGGAGGCTCGGTGTGCAGGGAGCCTTGGTGTGCAGGGAGGCACAGTCTTTAGGGAGACTCAGAGTGCAGTGAGGCTCGGTGTGCAGGGAGGCTCGGTGTGCAGGGACGCTTGGTGTGCAGGGAGGCTCGGTGTGCAGGGAGGCTCGGTGTGCAGGGAGGCTCGGTGTTCAGGGAGGCTCGGTGTGCAGAGAGGCACGGTGTGCAGGGAGGCTTGGTGTGCAGGGAAACTCGGTGTGCAGGGAGGCTCGGTGTGCAGGGCGGCTCGGTGTGCAGGGAGGCACAGATGCAGGGCCGCTGGGCGTGCATGTACGCTCAGTGTCCAGCGCGCCCCAGGCAGCAGTCGAGTAGCAGAGTGCGTGTCTGCGCAGTGCAGGCGGGAGTGCTGCGCAGTGGTCCAGTGCTCAAGCGATCGGAGAGGGATGAGAGCCGCAGGGCCTCAACCGCCAAGCTGGGATCCACCACCGACCCGGCTCCTGGGGCTGCCCTCGCTCCTCTCAACCCCACCCCTGATCCTAGTGCAGGTAGTGGGCAGCTAAGCAAGCGTGTATGGCTCAGGCAAAATATCTGAAGGCTGTTCTTTAGGAAATCGAACAACTTCAGGGGAAAAAATGGCCAATCTTTGTGTTAGACACTCTCCAGCAAAATTATGGTCATTTTGTCAAACATCACAAAAACAGATCCTCCGGGAAAAGTCCGACTTACTTGCACCAAGCTCACAGCTTCCGCTTTGCACACTCCCACCTAAACAAGATTAGACAACCAAGACTTAAATCACGTCTGTGAAGCAGATTGCCTATGCAGAATCCTTCTTAGCATTTATCTACTGCTTACTGTCTGGAAGTTAAAGTCCCTTTTATGTAACACTCATTTAATTCTTGCAACAACACCAAGAGATAAGTTCTACTGTCTCCATTTTTAAAGATGAGGAAATTCCTTTTCAAATGATCTCTACATGATTTGGAAGATGAAATTTCTTGAAAGTAGAACAAAAATACAAAAACAATGTATCTCAGAGAAAAGAGCAAGAAAAGTCATCCAGAAGGTTTTATATCTAACTAATAAGAGTTCTAGTAAGAAAAGAAGAGAAATTAAGGAGAGTAAAAATATCCAACATAATGAATTAGTACACAGATACACCTCTGCTTACCATCTTGTGATATCATAGCACTGGGAATAAAAAGAAGCTACCCCAAATGCTGTACAACAATCCAGCATCGCGAACAACAACAGCCCTGAAGAAATGAATGTAAACATGACTTTGGCTTTCTGGGCAATGCTGTCTGCCAGCAGACACTGAGACAAAGTTCTGAGGGGAAATTTTTTTTCCAATTTGAAGATTGTTGATTCACTTAACGCATTTAAGTATTCATCAATTTTAAGAATTATTTTTATAGCCTATAATTACATTTGCAACATATATACATATATATAAACATATAAAGGAGCTTCAAAAAGTTCATGCAAAAGGGAATTAAAAGATAAAAATGAAAAATATTAGCTTTCCTTCTCAACATAAGCTCCATTAAGGTCAAAACATATTTTTTTATAAATGATAATACCAGCCATTTAGTTCATCCCCTAGAGAACTGAGTGTCCTGGAAATTTAGACATGTCTAGGCAGTCTTTTATTGCGATAGTAACTGAAGAAAAATGGGGGTTTTTTTAAAGATTTTTTTTTAAGATTAGGAAACCAAAAAAATGTCAGGAGTCAAATCAGGAATGTAAAGTGGATATCTAACGATTTCCATCAAAACTCTCACAAAATTGTACTTGTCTAATGAGAGGAATGAATAAGTATTGTTGTGTTGGAGAAAGACTCGCTGGTGAAGATTTCTTGGGAATTTTTCTGTGAAAGCTTTGTCTAACTTTGTGGAACATGCACACAATAAGCAGATGTTAACTTTCTTTGGCCTTCCAGAAAGTCAATAAGCAAAATGCCTTGAGCGCCCCCAAAACTACTGACATGATCTTTGCTCTTGATCAGTCTGCATTTGCTTTGGCCAGACCACTCCCACATCTTGGTAGCCACTGCTTTGATTGTGCTTTGTCTTCAGAAACGTACTGGTAAAACCATATTTCATTTCTTGTTATATTTTTTTGAAGAAATACTTGAGGATCTCAACCTCACTTGTTCAAAATTTCCATTGAAAGCTCTGCTCTTGTCTGCAGCTGATCTGGGCACAATGATCTTGGCACTAAACAAGAGGAAACTTTAATTTTTCAGTCTGATCAGTCTGAACTGTGTAAGCTGAACTATTTGAGGTGTTTATGGTGTTGGCTATTGTTTCTCTGTTAACTGTCAGCTCTCTTCAATTAGGACACAAACAAGATTAATATTTTCTTTGGAAATTGATGTGGATGGTCTGCTGTGGGCTTCAGCTTCAACCTCATCTTATCCCTTAAAATGAGTTATCTTTTTATAAACTGCTAATTTCCTTGGGACATTGTCCCATGAACTGTTTGTAAAGCATCAGTGATTTTACCATTGTTCCACCCAAGCTTCATGACAAATTTGATGTTTGTTCTTGCTTCAGGTTTAGCAGAATTCATGTTGCTCCGATAGGAACTCTTTTAAAACTATCATCCTTTTTAGTCCCTCAAATTAGATCCTGTTTAAATATGTTAAAGACCGCATGTTACGTTATGTAATGCAATATAAGCAAAAACACAGCCGAGCAATAACATGTCAAGATATTAATGGGCACACACAGAAGGAGAAACACCAGGGTCCCACACCTCTGATAGTTAATTAAAAATCAAGTCAGAACTTCTACAGGGATCAGGTTTCATCTTTCAGATCTCAAACATGTCTATAATATCTAAAGAAGTTGCCAAAAGTTTGAAAAGTGAAGAAAGATGCCCTTTCTTCTGCTATTAGTAGGAGTATAAATGGTCAAGGCAATTTTGCGAAAAATCAGTCAATGATCTGAACTTA
This sequence comes from Perodicticus potto, assembly GCA_963574655.1. NCBI lineage: Eukaryota > Metazoa > Chordata > Mammalia > Primates > Lorisidae > Perodicticus > Perodicticus potto. The sequence goes on along the minus strand of CAUYRH010004089.1, from coordinate 3,567 downwards.
ATTTTGGTTATTTTTCTTACTAAATATTAGCATGTTTTCTGGGTATCCATAATGAACTTCTGTAAGTCTGGTCTCTCTGGATACCATGCAGGTGAAGAAAAGGGAAATGCCAATGACCCATTCCTGGCTTAAGAAAGAAAACTTGCAACTAATGATACTTTCAGTCAACGTAGATACCAGCTATATATTATCACCATGGCAAAAAATTAGTAGGCATTATAGACTTTTAGAGCTTAAAGTTTATTTTTATAGAACATAATTTCTAGGATCTGATGTCTTATAATATTCCAGTTTATGAATACTTTTTTTTTCTGAGAATGGTTTTATTCCAAGCAGTAGTATGTGCTTTCAGCAGCTTCATGAAATGGAGAATTTTTTTCTACTTCTTGTCTAGCTAATATTTCTTTAGCCATAAAGTAGAAAGTTCCTGAAAGTTTAAGACTAAGTACTAGAAAAACAGTACTTGGAGAAAGAAGCAGGACTGAGAAGTTCAAAATTCCAATAAATGAAGAGCAGAAGGAAAATGTGAAGGAATGGAATGTGGACCACGTACACTTTCTTACTGTTATATTCACACAGGCGCAGACATGGCTAGTTATAAATATAGACATAGAAATAGACATACACATAGGAAAATATACATCCTGGTCCATCCAAACTTTAAATTTAGACTTACCTTGGAAAGTATTTATTATCTAGAATCTATTCTTTTAGAATAGATCTAAAAGATCTAAACGTCTATTCTTTCTTGGCTAATTCTAGCTAAATTATGTATTAAATTTGAGAATAGAAAAAGGTGCTTTCAGAAATGCAAGGATTCATCTGAGATAGAGGAAGCCTTAGATCCAAAAACCATGAAACCAATACAGGCAAATATAAGCAGAATCAGAAACACCAAAAGACATGAAGACACCATGTGGGGACAGCTAAAAGTTTTGAAAGTGATTGTCTTTGAAGAATGAACAAGGCACTTTTTTGACAAATTTGTTTTTCTAATATTATGAGCAAAATTCTCCTTTCTGAATTCAAAGGACCACGGTTGGCTACCAAAGTTAGAATACATGATGATTTGATAGATTTGATTCCATAAAGATTTTAATATAAATATGAATATGGAACAAATTTGAAAGCCAGGAAGGATAACCTTAAGCTTATACATAGATGGGACTGACAAAAGGCTGCCGTCTTAACAATTTAAAGTCTTCTTCTAAGTCCATCTAACAAAACTAAACTTCCAATAGGAAAATGGGCTAAGGACAACAAAAGGCCAATTACAGAAGAATATAAGTGGTCCACCTATTCTATTTTCTGGAAAAGAAAAACATTGGCCGTAAGATTGGCAAAGATTGAAAAAAAACAGAGCTGAGGATATGAAAAGATGATCACTCTCCCACACTCCCTGTGGAGGTATGAATTATACAAACTATTCAGGTTGCAGTACTGATCAATATCCCCCACTACCAGCAAGGTCTTTCAATTCCAGTTCTGAGGATTTCTTTTAAGAGCTCAGTGTGTGCCTCTTGCCATAATCCTAGCCAATTGGGAGGGTAAAGTGAGAGGATCGCTTGAGCCCAGGAGTTCCAGGCTGCAGTGAGCTATAACGGTGACACTGTACTCCAGTTTGGGTGACAGTGCAAGACCCCATCTCTACTAAAAATGAACAAACAAAAAAAATTTATCATAAAGAAATAATTGTGGTGGGCACCTGTATTCCTAGCTACTCTGGAGGATGAGGCAAGGAGATCCCTAGAGCCCAGGAGCTTGAAGTTGCTGTGAGTTATGATGTCACAGCATTCTACCAAGGGTGAGAAAGTGCAAATCTGTTTAAAAAAAAAAAGAGAGAGAGAGAAAGAAAGAAAAAAAAAACAAATAATTAGGCAAGTTCATGAGGCTATAGCTACAAGAGTTGTTTTCTATAGGTTCTTTCTAATATTAAAAAATTTAAAATAATTATTGAAAAATATATGATTAGTTAAATAAACCATGCTATACTCATGCAATTGAATATGTGGTCATTAAAATGACAAAGCAGACCTATATTCATCAACACAGGAAGGACAATCATTATGTGTTTGGTGGAAACAAAGCTAGGGGTGCCCAGTTCACACCCTCGTCTTCCCTCGGCCTCTCAGGCCTCCTGCAGGCTGAGCCACAGTGCCCTCAAACTGCTCTTGACACTCTTGTCCCTTAAGATTTAGGTCTTAGAAATGACCACTCTGCAGTCAGAGTCCTTTTAAAAAGTGTGACTGTGACACTGTCATCCTCTTGCCAGGACATTTCAGGTATGTGGCTGAAGGCTAAAATCCTTGCGGCCAGAGGAGTCCCACATGCCCTGAACTAATTCTCCAGCCTTTGCTCTTTTTGTTTAGCCAAGACAACTTCCTTTCAGATCACCAAATACAGGGTATCCCAAAAATGCCATAGGTAGGGAAAATGGAAAATTACAGCTAACTGCACATTTATAAGGCATCCATTTCAAAATCTTACAAAGAAGAGGTCAACACCTGCAGACTATTTTATAAGCATTTTGTGAAATTCTGTAGCCAATATTTTGTAAAAAAAAAATAAAAAATAAAAAAGTCACATTTAGCTGAAATTTCCCATTTCCCTCATATATGGGGAATTTAGGGGTGACTTTTGGGACACCTGTATTTCCCGAACACATTGAGCACCTATTAGATATTCTTTATAGCAGTGACCCTGTTTGTAACTAGTTATTTTACATCATTACATTATTTGTTTAATGCCGTTCTCACCATGAACAGGGACACAGACTGGTAACACAATGCCTGGCTGCAGAGGGCTGCTCAGTATTTGTTAGAGAAGTGCGAAGTGCGTAGGCAGGTTGATGAATGAATGGAATGTGTGGCTATAGGAATGTGTAAATTGCTCTAGATGTCTATATGCATGAATATTTCTGTGTGCATACATACTTACATTTTTTGCATGGGGGAAATTCTGGATGAATCTACTTCAAAATACCACCTATCATTTCTATAATTTTAGGTATTTTTTCCTTTTTATGTATTTAAATTTCAAATTTTCTTAGAAGCTTTTGGACCAGGTCCCAGCAATAAGAATTTCATGAATTACCTTTAGTGCAGCCATCTCCTCAAGAAAACAATCAACAAAATTATTTGGAACCAAAATAAAATGTGTGCCTACCACGTAAGTGTGAGAGTGGACCCTCATGTGTGCTGGCCACATAGCTGGGCAAATGCTTTAACCCCTCTAATCCTCGGCTGTTTTCACCGATAATCTATGTTAGCTTTGTAATATCTTAAGATGTTTTTGTTGAAAAAAATATTAAAATGTTCATAAAATTTAATTATGTTCTTTTAACATATTTGAAACTCTTGATTTGAAACAATGAGTTAAAAAAAATCAACAGATTAGATTTAAACTACTTGGAAATTTTTTTTTTTTTTTTTTTTGAGACAGAGCCTTAAGCTGTCACCCTGGATAGAGTGCTGTGGCATCACAGCTCACAGCAACCTCCAATTCCTGGGCTCAAGCGAGTCTCTTGCCTCCGCCTCCCAAGTAGCTAGGACTACTGGTGCCTGCCAC
>CAUYRH010004087.1:0-21216 GCA_963574655.1 Perodicticus potto | reverse complement strand
TTAGGTGGCCAACTATGGAGATTCTACTGTGATACATTCAGGTCTCTGTTCCTTTTCTTTTTTTTTTTTTTTGAGACAGAGCCTCAAGCTGTCACCCTGAATGGAGTGCCGTGGCATCACAGCTCACAGCAACCTCCAATTCCTGGGCTCAAGCAAGTCTCCTGCCTCCGCCTCCCAAGTAGCTGGGACTACAGGCGCCCACCACAACGCCGGGCTATTTTTTGGTTGCAGCCGTCATTGTTGTTTGGCGGGCCCCGGCTGGATTCGAACCGGCCAGTTCAGGGGTATGTGGCTGACACCTTAGCCCGTTGAGCCACAGGCGCCAAGCCCAGGTCTCTGTTTCTTGTTCCAACTGTTTTAGCTGATGTCTTGACATGTCTTTATATAAAATGAAGAGAATTACTTCATACACTGACTTACACATTTTCATCTTTTTAATTTACTATGTCCTAGCACTTGTACTGTTAATTACATATTTTGAAAGATGAAGATATTATTTTTTTCCTCTTCATGAACTATTACATTTTCACTGCTGTCTCTGAATTGTTGCTAAAATTTAAAATTGTTAACATTATAAGTAAATAAACAGACACATGAGCAAAAAATATAATCAATATATAAGATCATTTAATATCTGACACACATATGTTTCAGACAGAGCTGAAATATTGAGATATTTCCTAGGTCATTCAGTGTCCAGCAAAAATGAATAACTATAAAGGCAAATTTGGAAATTTCAAAATAATAGAGGAGAATAAAAGTTTTAAAAGATCTCAGGGAGGGGAAAAGAGGACCACAAAAAGGTCAAACAAAGTATAAATGAAAGTCATACTCATATCAAAACTAGATTATTACATAAAAGGGAATGATGCTTCTAATTTCTAGTGGAAAAAAAGTGTTTTTCAACCTAGAAATGCATTTCCAACTGTGCACAAATATTAGAGTCAAATATAGATATTTTTAACCATTGCAGAACTGAGAAGTTTTTACTTACCATACATCAATTTGAATAAAGTTATTCGAGGATGTGCTACAAAAACAAGAGTAAGTAGAGAACACATATGTGAGGCATATTCAAATAAACTAATTTGTAACAGCTACTCCCTAGAGAACCTAAACATCACCCACCATTTTGTGATTTTCCTTATTATTCTCCTGATGTGGAATAAGTTTTTACTTGATGACATTTGAATATAAAAACGATTAATCGTACCTTGAATTCTTGGTCCAGATAGAATCTGGAGAATTGAGAGTTCCAAGAAGGCAGAAAGTGAGGGGAAGGAATCCAAGTGATTTGATAATCTCATTGATAATATAGAGTAGGAAATACAGTTCAAGGTTTAATGGGTGTGTGGAATTTAATGGAGGAGTATAAAGAATATAATACCAATGAACACCCCTTGGTGCCAAGGAGGTAAGAATGAAATGCACATGATGAAGAGATCCATCAATAGACTGATTAGGAATGAAGTAGCTCCCACAGGACTAAAGAGAGTACTGTATTGAATTATATTCAGAGTAAATATTTGGATTAAAAACAAATTAAAACTATGAATTTTTATAATGTAATAATATTACAATGAAGAGTGGCTGGCAGAAGTACACTGTATAGTTGTGATGTAACTATGTTCTCTTGATAGATGTCTTCTCTGAGCAGAAAGACTTACTTACCAGGAGCACTGGTTATGAGAGAGAGGCTGATGACTTGACAAATTGAGTGGCCAGTGGAACTTGTCTGCTTTTGGGAATGAGGGTAGAGAGATGGTTGTTAGGCTGTGAGGGTTCCAAAGATGTATATCTCACACACATATATATCCTACAATAAAATCTTAATTCTCAGTTTGGTTCATTTCTTTAAAAGGCCAACCATGGTTTATTTTTGTTTTGTTTTTCATCTTGATGCTAAATGAAGTGTCTGGTCAACTGGTCAGTTTTTTTGGCTGGTGGAGGAAGGAGGTTTGAATTGGTGCAGCTGTTCCACAACATCTGAAGCTATCTTTATCTCTTGGCCTCTCTTCCATGTATAACCTCTACACATGCCTCTCCAGAAGTTTACTGGAGGGATGTGTCTCTCTCACCATGTTTAATTCCACAGTAATCCTTCACTCTGGCTTCCTATCTCTGATCTATCAACGTGTTCACTATGCTTCCATCTACTGTCTGTCTTACAAGTGTAACCTTTTATCAATTAATGAATTTCTTCTTTTTCTTTACAAGATTGTTTTAGTCTTCTTTGTAAAATTTTACTCAGTAAAACCCTCTGCTTAGTCAATTGTCATCAAGTATAAGCCCCTAAAAATATTAATTTGGAAAGATATGTGTATATGAAGTAATACAGGACAAAGAATTAAAATATTCAAATCGCTCATAAGGCAATTCTTGATAAAGCCCATGAGATCTGGCAATTTTTTATAAGCTCTAATAAAGGACAACTATATAATTTGTTGAATTTTTTCCTCTCCTTTTTTTCTTTTTTACTTCACAATATTTGCATTATTCTATAAGCATATACAATCACTATGGGGAAAATGCATTAATTGAGAGAATATTTATTAATTATCTACTACATACTAGCCAAAAATATAAGCCCTAGGGATACAGAAATGAACAGGACACAAAAATCCCTGCCTTCCTGAAATGTATTTCTTGTTGGGGAGATGGATTAAATAAGGTAAATATGTAAAATACATAGAGTGACAGATACTGTAAAAGAAATACAGCAATGTAGAGCATGAAGGTATGGCATATCACACTGCAAAATAAATGTTATAAGAAAATCCTCACAGAAAGGTGACTTTTCAATAGAGATCAGAGGAAGCTAGTCATAAAAATATCTCAGGGAAGTTTTTCCTACATAACTGTAATAAACAGTGCAAATTCCCTGAGGTGAAAATAGATGTTTGAGAAGAAGCAAAAAGGACAAAGCGTCCAGAACAGTGACTAAAACAGAAAATAAAAAAGCTTTGAGGGGAGAGAAAATTAACTTTTACTCTGATAAAGATGGAACGCTATTGAAGGTTGTAGAAGAGTAACATCATCTTTTATAGTACACGTTGAATGAATTTGCTAGGCATCTAAATTGAAAATAGCTTCCAGAGATAGGATGAGGCAAGATCAGTTTAGTGGCTATTTTATTTATATAAATCATAGATAATGATATATGCACACAGGCCACACATGTACATGCACAAACACACACACACATACACAGAGAATAAAATAAATGCATTCTGGATACACATATTTTAAACTTTAATGATGTATAATTTAATTGCAATAAAGTACACTCACTTCAAGTCTACAGTTTTGGATTGCATTTGGCAAATGAAGACACTTTTGAGAGCACTCCCAAATCAACAAAGAACATCTCCATCACCCAAAGAGATTCTAATAGCAACCATTAATGTGTTTGCTGTCCATACAGTTAATTTTATGTATGCTTAAACTTTATATAAATGATAACACACAATATATACTTCCTGACTGTTTTCACACAGCATATTTTTTGAGAAAGATCCATGTGTTTGGTTGTATCGATAGTTTGTTCTTTTATTTTTAGTAGACAGAAACACTCCATTGTATGAATATATGTTATGTGTTTATCCATTCATATATGGGTGGACATTTGTTTGTTTTCCAGTTTGGAGGTATTTTAAATAAAACTGCTATGAATATGAATACGCAAATCTTTTATGGACACACATTTGCATTTATCTTCGGTAAATAACTAAGGGTTAAATATCTATATTTAGGCAGCTAATGCATGCTTCTAAGTAACTATCAAACTGTTTCCTAGCAAGTTGAATAATTTCATCTTCCCATTAGCACTTTATTTCAATGCTAATATCAGTTTTCTCCAATTTTAGCAATTCTAGTGTCTATATAGTCATATCTCATTATACTTTTGTTTTAACATTTCCCTAATGACTAATAATGTTGAGCATGTTTTCATGTGCTATTTGTGTGTACTGCTTTTATTTTTATTTCTTTTCTTTTCTTTTCTTTCTTTCTTTTTTTTTTTTTTTTTTGAGACAAGCGTCTCACTCTATTGCCCAGGCTAGAGTGCTGTGGTGTCAGCCCAACTCACACTAACCTCAAACTCCTGTATTAAAGAGATCCTCCTGCCTCAGCCTCCAAAGTAACTGGGCCTACAGGAGCCCACTATAACATCTGGTTAATGTTTTCTATTTTTAGTAGAGATGGGGTCTTGCTCTTGGTCAGGCTGATTTTGAACTACTGAGCATAGTTAATTTTCAACTCTTGTTGATAATGCTGCAATAGGCATCCCTTTATGGTTGCATAAGCAGACATATCTTTATTTACTTCCATTAGGTATTTACTTTTGGGTAGAGAATAGGGAAAGCAAGAGAAGAGAAAGAAAAATAAATGAATTTTGACCCTATTTGAAAAATTTTAGCCTGGGCAATAGAGTGAGACTCTATCTCAAAAAAAAAAAAAGAAAAGAAAAGAAAGACAAGAAAAAAAAAAAAGAAAAGCAGTACATACAAATAGCAAATGAAAACATGCTCAACATTATTAGTAATTAGGGAAATGTTAAAACAAAAGAATAATGAGATATGGCTATACGCTCTCCCTTGGCCTCCCAGATGGCTAGGATTACAGACATAAGCCACCATGCCCAGCCCTATTTGTATGTATTCTAATATGAAGTATCTGTTTGAAACTTTTGCCCATTTTTAAATAGAATAATAAATTATATACGTGTATACATTGGAGATATGTGTTATGTATTAAAGTACTTTTTCTAGAATGACTTTAATAACTTAATTTTCTGACTTATTAATCATCATATATTTTATACATATGTATATATACATACACACACATACACACAGGGGGTATATATATTTATATATATTTTATATGTATACATACACACATACACACACACACACACACACATATATATATATATACACACACACACACATCCATATATACACAGGGTGTCCTGAATGATATCTCCCTCTAACTTAATCATATGACAGTAAACCCAATTGTGCATATGTATGTGTAAGTATGTGCATATGTGTATTGTGGCCATTTTATTCCAACTTGTGGCTTGTCTTTTTTTTTTCTTAATCATGTTTTGAAGGGTAGGGGTTTCAATTCTGAAAATGTCCAAATTAACCTCATTTTTTTAAGTTTCTTCCAATGTGTGTCCTAAGGAACCTCATAGTGTTAACTTTACAAATGTTTTTTAGTTCCCATCGTTGGTTATATCATTAAGTAATTACATTATAATAACATTTTTTGACATCCTCTAGACAATTGCCTTTGATAAAAATCCAAATTGCCTGACATATATTGAGCCTATCAATAAGAAGCTGCTCCCTGCTGAAATAAATTGACAGCTTATTCGTTCAGGTGGTCTTCAAAGACTGTCAGAATTGCAATGAGGTAAAGTTAACCAAATTCAAATTTGTGAATATTTCAAAACATTTGATATGGTGATATGAAGAATGAGAATTCTTCAAATAGGGTTAAAATGCACTTATCACTTATTTTTCTTTCTCTTCTCTTGCTTTCCCTATTCTCTACCAAAAGTAAATACCTAATGGAAGTAAATAAAGATATGTCTGCTTATGAGACCATAAAGGGATCCTACTGCAGCATTATCAAAAAGAGTCGAAAATTAACTGTGCTACCTTCATTCACTCAATAACCAGATATTTATTGAGTGCTACCATGATATAACTATATGTAACTCTGTAACTAGTGAGGGGAAAAAGATACACAAACACATAACTAGAACATAATCTGAAAAAGTCTAGGACATATAGATGTAAATCTAATTATAGAAGTCCATAGAATGTGTTTCTACTTAGTAAATCAAAGACATCCAACATTTTTCAGCATAGGAAACTGTATGTATGTACACTCACACACACACAACACAGTAAGCAATTTACTTGAATAACAAGTCAACTAATTCAGCTCTCTGCTATAGCTACTATTAGTATTAAGCCAATTTTATAAGTGAGAAAAATGAGATAGAGATTATAATTTGGTTCAATTAGTGCACAACAGGAATTAAAATCCAGGCTGCTTGTCCCTCGAGTCCACGCTTCTACCTACAATATTTACATCTATTACTTTTTGGAGAACAAAGGTCATACTTCACAGAGGAGGTGACTTTAGCTGTTTGAAAAATAATAATCTGGAGGTTTGTGAAGGAATTCTAGACAAAGAGAAGGGATGATACAAGGTCCAACATATACAATTTCAGTGTGTCCTCAAAATTGGTAAATTCTTGAGGAGTCATAATAATGTAGAGTCCGAGAACATGCGTGCAGGAAATATAGCTCAGATAGTAGTCAGGAGACCAGCCAATAATGTGGAAAATTTTATGCTTTTCCACTTCAAACCATTTTTTTTAAGATGGTCTCAAGAAAATTTGGATTAAATTGAGAGAAAAGATGGGTAAGCAGCAAATAAAACAAAATGGTCTTTCACTGTCTAAATTATGTCGACAAGAGATCTTTGACTTGAGACTTTGAACATAGAAATAATTAAAGCAATATTACCAGAAAAAAAATCTATTAAGATTACAGGGATTTATATTTATAAATAAATCCTCATTCTCAAATTCTGTGATTTCTTAGCTTATAGATAAACTCACAGGTTCCCAATCTTATGGTAACAGAGAATCATCTACAGAAGTTTTACAGTCTCCTGTTCTCAAATGCTATCACAAGTGTCCATGGGAAATAAAAGAAATAACCATTAACCTGACCAAAAGCTAAACCCAAGCCTGTAGAGGAGAATTGTCAAATTAACAAATAGAAATGGAGGATACCTAGTTTAATTTGAAATTCAAATTTAACTTGGCAGCCCATATTTTATCTGTCAGCTAAACCACAGAGGACAATAGAACAGGAAGGTCATTCTGGAGAGAAAATCAAATGCTGCCTTATGTGTTAACCGAGGTCTCTGGCCAAAGCATGAAATATTCTCAATCCCTGCCCAGGAGTGCTTGATAATTGCTACAGATGAAATGATTGCTACATGTTTGCTGCCTCTCCTTTTTTCTCAGTTTTACATCTGACTCAATCATTGCCCAAGAATGGCTAATGAAGGGGATGACACATTCCTCAAATAATAACTGTTTTGGAATTTTGGAGTGTCTGTTTTAGGGATGGAGTACGAGTGGTCTATAGTTAGAGAAAGTGCATGTGGATAGTTGCTGCTCAGTGAGACCAATGACAATTAGTTACTTATCTCTCCTTTTACATACACTAACTTTTTTAGAAAATACTTGTTGGTGCACATATGGACTCCTAGACAAAAATTTTTCCAGCCTTCTTTACAGATAGGTGGTTCTGTGGCCAATGGAATATGTTTAGAAGTTGTATGTACAATATCTAAATTATGTCCTCTAAAGAAAAGAAATATGTTATTTCTTTCCATTTATCTCTTCCTTTAGGCTGGAAGGCAGATTTGAAGGTGGGAGCTGAAACAGCCTCTTGGACCACAAAACGAAAGCTGCATAATGAGAATGGGAGAGCAACAATCTAGAAGCCTGAGTTTCTGATAATAATAGAAATGCTTTTCCCTAAATTTTACATTTGCAAATAAGTATCTATCTTGTTTAACCACTTTCATTTAGGGACTCTTTGATATAGAGGCACAATAGACTATAGATGTAATATAAGAAAATATACATCTAGGTCGGTGTTAAAATGTTCATATAGGATATAAGGAATTTGGGAGAAGCTATAATAAAACCTGATATATGCATATTGAGTTGGAAGTTCATAACAGCCTAATTTGCTGGTAGGATATTTTCAATTTTCTTATGATCTTAATGTAATAAAAAAGATAAACATTGGTGCAATAGCTGATGTAAACACTTTAAATGTGATACAGAAAACTTAGCCAAGAGAAATAAGAGAGAAAAGAAACAAATGCATCATGTAAATATTAAAAAATACATTATAAACCCCAATATGATAGTCCAATAGATATGTAGAAAAAGAAACATAATATTTTCCAAAAGAATGAAGGCAAATAGTGGAAGACATAAAAAATAATACTAACAAAACTAACAAAATAAAAATAAAAATAATTTAACTTTGTAACTAGAACAAGTCCAAGGTCACAGTGGTAGCATATAATCAAACCAGATTTCAATCCTACTTCTGTGTGACTCCAGAGCTAATATTACTTATTCTGTATAAAGCATAAGAAAAATTGGCTCACTAATAACTCAATGAATGCAAATTAATTTAATGTATAAGTCAGTAAAATAGTTTCTAGCAATAACACATAATGCTGATACCGATGTTAAAGAACACTAATTATTCATGGTGAAGTTAAATTAGCATTATGAATTTGGAAACAACTTGTCAAAACAAATTCTAAATTATTTATAGTAGTATTTTGAAGAAACATTTAACAAAAAAGATGATATTATTAAAGAGAGCTAGGCTTAAGAGTAGAATAAAATAGAAATCACATTTATTATCAAAAAACAGAGAGAAATAAGGCATGTAACATAATTTAGAGTAACATATTTAATTGGAACAAAATATATGAAACTACAAAATAACCTTACAGTGGAACTAAGACAAAAGGTCTATAATAATAATTAATGTATATGACATATGAATATGTATCAAAATAATAAGATATTTACATTTTATTACAAGGCAAACACATGTATATATACATTAAATATGTATATACATAATAAAATAAATGAATTTTAGGAGCTTTTGTTATCCAATATACACTGGGAGGAAAACACTAAAAAAAAAAAATCAATCATTTAGAAAAAAATCCAGAAATAGCAAATAAATTCAAGGACTGATTTTTTTCATACAACCATGCAAATACATAAGTCATTAACTAACTGTATTCACAAAAACAAAAGTTGGAGGTGGAGGGAGAACCAATAAGGCAAAAAATAAAAAGTGAAAGGGAGAAAAATACCACAGGTACATATGAAATTAAGAGTTATAACAATACTTTGCTCAACTCTATGTAAAAAATCATAATAAGTTCTAAGTTATGACAATTAACAATGCTACTTCTAACAGAAGTTGGAAAAGTACAAACTAGTTGCCATAAAATAAATTAAAATAATAATAATAATGACAATTTTGAATCTCCTGTGTGCTTATAACCATGTCTCAATTACTACTTTATTGACATGATAAACAACAGAAGACACAGCTTTACTAGAATTCATACGAGTCACATATAAAGTCAAGGCTGATGGAAACCATATTTAATAGAATTTAATATATTAAAGTTGGAATACACATTTAGAATAATTGTGTTCTGCAATTATTAAAAAATAATTGTTAACCTTATTGTCGGTGTGCATGTTTCCCTGAGTATTTATTTGGTAATTTGATTAATCTTGTATATCTGTCTTCTTTTCCTTAATTACCCCTATAGTTACAGAAACATTATACAGTCTTCAATTCTGTCTACCTAAGAGTTCTCTACTGAATCATAGCTAAAGGGGGAATTGTTTCTTTATTATAAATAATGTTACAAGGCCCTTTATCAATATATTTATATGAAACAGAGATTTCATTAGAGCACACATTTAACTGGCAATTTTTCTATTCATCACATTGTTCAATATTAATTATTATTTGTTGAATTGTTTACTGATTTTTCTCCCATAATGAATAATTTCAAACAATTAAGACTTGAGAGGGATTTTAGTATCATTTGATATAAACTTCCCCCAGAGGAAAATTATCTGCAAAGTATTTTAACCAAGTACCATTCTATTTCTCTTAATTTTACCAGTAATGGATAAAATATAACACTCAATGCAGCCATTTCTATTATTGAATCTCTGCAATTGTTCATTCTATGATGCTGCTTGCTCTTTTGTCTGGAGGAAGAATACACTTATGATAAACCCAATTTTACCTGTTCAAAAATAACTATATAGCCCCTATGTCTCATTTTCTCAGAGCTTATTCCTCTTGGTTTTGTCAAACTCTCTCTTGCCCCATCTGTTCCCTGTCTGTAGGTCTCATCTGGCTTTGTTTTATACAGGATCAGAAAAACATAATCAGGCCTATAGTGTTGTTGGTACTATACAAAGCCAACTCATAAAAGCCATTAGGAAAAGGAGCCTTCCTATTTCTAAGGGAGATTTGTATGTGGTGATTCCAATCAGTAGGGTATGGACTCATGAGAATTTGATTTATGGACACTGCTTTTAAATGAGAGAACATTTCCTGAGCTACGTAAGGAATTATCTTCATGCAAGCCCTTTACAATTCCTTTACAGACATGTCAATCTTTCCCCTTTAGTTCTTTTCCTTTCCTGAATCTACAACCAACTCCTAAGTCCTTGAGTTATTGTGTTTGGAATGTGTCAATTCACTCATCTTTTGTAGCACTATTCTCTGTATTTTGATGACTTTCTTCAATACCTTAGAACTCTAAGAAATATTAATCTATGACAACTTTTTATATCAACTAATTAAGCATATTGCATTAGTATTAGCATTTTATTTACAATATTTCATACTTAAATGAAATCAAACTATTTCCCTACTGTATTATAATAAATTACATCCACAGCAGTTTTATGCAAACCAGTATTACTAATATTTGCCATTTCAGCTCTTAGGCAAAGTTCACATTCTACAAAGCAAATGGACTCCTATAGATCTCTTACTATTAGTTTTGGATTACAGTTCTTGTTTCACCGTTTATTGACAAGATAGGCGTAAGAGACATATAGAATTTTAATTCTATAAAATTCTGATTAATAATATACACCACTTAGATTATTATGAATTTTAAAGGTAGCATAGATAAAAATACCTAAAATGGCACAACTGAAATAAGTGACAATTTGTGATAGTAATTACCATTTTCTTCCTTAAATCTACCAAACATCCTCCTCCTCCTTCTCCTTTTTTGTGTTAATTGTCAAAACAAATATTTATCATCTGACTTATCATTATCTGTCTTCTTAAATGTGAATTTCATTCTTTGATTTTGTCTGTTTAAATTCGTTTTGTATTTGGTCAATTAGTGTACATCAGGGATGCCATTCTGAGTTCTAATTCTATTTAAAAAAATTTATTTTTTTCAGTTGTGAGTTAACACAGATATTTTACATGTATGCCTCTAAAGTTCTCATCAAGTTAATCCAAATCAGGGGCTTATTATCCCAGCACTACTGACAGAATACTGTTCTACTCACTGACTGCTCAATTCTTTCATATGCTGCTAAGGTGGCATTAAATACCCATCACACATGGTCCTTGAATATGTTATCATTATCTTTTTATTATCATTCAATATTTTACATTGTAATTGATGATCTGATTGACTGTATTCTCAAAATAGAGGGTATGGTCCTTGAGGGACACTGTGTCCCAAGTGTCTATTTAGCACAAATCAGGCTATCGACGTAATTGTTTCTCATTTCTATTTTCCTTCTTCAAATATAGTACATTGATGTAAGAAACTAGAGAAATGAACTTTATATTTAAGTACTTCTCAATGTATAAGGATTTCTTTTTCCTATAAGCTTTTATTTTTTTATTTTTGTTTCAGGTTAATGTGAGGGTATTAATAACTAGGTTACAATATTTGCATTTGTTAGGTAGAATCCCTCGTATAGCTGTGTTCTGCACCCAAAAGTTTTGCCATATACCCTTACATTGTGCCCATTAAGTGGGAGCACACCCATTCCCTGTAGGTCAATAGGCAATTACTTCTGGCTGCTTGCAGAAATTTTTCTTTCATCTTGACTTTGGACAGAATGACTGTCTAATTCATTACAATGTGTCTTGGAGATGCTGTTTGTGTTGAGATGACCTAGGGTTCAATATCCCTCTAAAAGGAGTGTTTGGGAATTCTTAGTAAAACTTGGGAATTTTCTTTTATGATATCATCTAGTAGGGCGTCCATTCCTTTGTGACATTCTTCTTCCTCTGCAAAGATACCTATAATTCGTATGTTTGAACACTTTGTGAAGTATCATAATTCTCTAAGCAAGTGCTATGCTTTCTCTCTCTTCTTTTCTGCCTCTTTAACTGCCTGAGATAGCTCTAGAGCTTTATCTTCTACCTCTGAGATTCTTTCTCATCCATGGTCTAATTTGTTATTTGATACTTTCTACTGCATCTTTAAATTCTCTGATTGACTCCTTCAATTCCTTAAGTGCTGCTATATCCTTTCTATATTCTTTATATCTTTCACCCATATGGGGGTTCTATTTCTGGATTTTCTTTTGATTATTTTCCATTTTCCCAAAAATTCCATTCATTGTTTTTACTATCCATATTTTAAATTCCCTTTCTGACATTTCCATTGTTTCTTTGTAGGTATAATCCTCTATGGTAACTACCTCATGATTCCTTGAGGGCATTCCTCTGTTATAGTTTCCCCTGATGTGTTTTCTTTGTGTTCGCTTCCTTCCCCTAATTTTTCTTCTCATTGCCTCTTTTGCTTTAAATTACCTGATCTCTGAGCTGAGGTAGTGAAGTGGCTTTTATTGTAAGGCCAAAAGGATAAGAAGGGTAAAGAGTGAGAAGGAAAAAAGGAAATAAAAATACATTTTTGTTTTTTTTTAAATAAAAACAAGGATGTGATAAAAGGAAAGAATTGAAGAAAAAGAGAGATGCAGGACAGAAAAAGGAGAGTAGCAGGGAAGAAAGAGAGACAGGAAAAATGAGGGTATTAAGCAGGATGCTTTGATGCACACTTGCAATTCCAAGACTTTGGAGAGGGAGGCTAGGTGAGTCCATCAAGGTCAGGAGCTCCTTACCAGCCTGGGCAAAAGCAAGACCCCACCTCCATCAAGTACAGAACAGTATCAACATTAGCTCACTGTGGGGACCTACCAATACTGTCTTTCCAAAGTCCAAAGCTAAAAGGACACCCTAGACCACAAGCTGATGGCCTCCTTGAGCCAGAACAATATTATGACCCCCACTCATACAAATACCATGATCCCCTAGCCCTCAAAGAAAAATAATAATAAAAATAGATAAAATGAACAATACAATTATATAAGATGAGGGGGAAAAGGTGGATATCTTATTGTATGAGAAATTTATGTGGGAAAGATGAAAAAAGAAGAAAAATCTCTACCAAAAAGAGGAAAAAAAAGAATAAAAGGGGCTGAAAAACCATAACAAAAATGGAGCAGCCCTTTCTTGAAGAAAGTAAAAATGGAAAAAGAAAAATACAATCTAACCAAACCAAGTAAAGGAAGAATAACTAAAACCCAAAAGAAAAAATTTTAGAAGCTAAAAAAGAATATATATGTGTGTGTGTGTGTGTGTGTGTGTGTGTGTGTGTGTGTACACACTGCAATATACTGCCAAGACTCCATGGGGCACTGTGGTATTAGAAGGCAGAGAACACACATGTTGATTATGTTGTATAAGATGGGGCTGGACGCCACTAGCTACTTGCCAAGGAGACCCCTTTCTATCTTCCTGACTTCTTTGCCTTCAATCAGGGCCTGGTCGCTTCACCAGGGTTTAGTCTCCATAGGACTGGGATTCTGAAGCCCTTGCCAGACTTCCCAGGCGACAAATCCAGGCCTTCAAAACAGTGCCCCTTGAAACAAAGTGGCCTTCCCTGGGGAGAAAGGGTTGTTCCACTCACCCCAAGAATGGCTGCCTGAGCTTAGCAGGTGTGCCAGAGCCAGCTGTACCTGAGTACCCTATTCACTGCTGTTGGGTGGCCTTCTCACTATGGTGGCACCCAAAAGTAGCTAAGCCAATGGGAGTTTCATGCCTTCTGTTATTCAATCCCAGCCACCGGACACTGTTTGACTTTCCTCACTCTCTCAAGCCCTTCCAAGGCAACTCCAGAGAGCAGCTCAGTCCAAAAACAATAAACTGTGGGACCGCCCCTTCCTGTCTCCAGTCCTCCACGGGAGAGCTGTCCAACCTCTGCCCCATGCCAAGGCACTTACCTTCTGTGCTGGTCTTCCTCAGCTCCAGACCTCATTAGCTCCTGGACTGCCCTACTGCTTCAACTGTGTTCTGTAGAGGACACCAAGAGCCAGATGACCTCTGAGCAAGATGATTTGCAGCTGGGGAGCGGACCCTTGGGCAATTCATCTGCAGGTGCTAGTTGGGGAGAAGGAGCCTGAGCCCATGGCGATCCTTAGGCACATAGTCATTGTCTACTATTTCCCTTACCTGTCTTGTACTGTCTTAATAAAAGGCTACTGCGGAGGTTGCTCGGGGCTACCCTACAATCAAGGTTAGCCCACCTCCTGCAAGCTTGTACTTCTAATCCGCATCATGCCTGGTTCCTTCCTGCCATGATTGAGACCAGGCCATAGGGGCTGCGACAGTGTCCCTGGAGTGATTTTTCTGGGTAGGAACCTCCAGCCAGAAGTAGCTGAAGTACTCTCTCCCCTGTCTCACCATGAGTAGCTAATAAGGACATAATTCTAGTCTGTCATCTTGCTCCACCCTCCATCAGTTATTTTTTTCTTAACACCCAATACTTATTTTATGAAATGAATGTATATTCAGATATTTCTATGCATGCAATTTGGAGTTTTTTTCCACCAATATACTTCATTTCTGGAGGGGCAAAAGGTACTTGACAATTCTGTGTTCATTACAGAGTTTTTTGCTGAGTGAGTTTCACTAATGATGAGGGCTATCAAATGCTAGATATTTGATGTCTTTGTACATCTTACTCAAGTATGCAGAAATTCTACCAAATATATATGCAAAGCATTTCATATCTTTCATGTAGAGTTATAAATTAATACCAATAATTTAACCCCCAAGTTTTTTTGTTGTTGTTTTTGTTTGTTTTTTTACTTTCTTTAGTGGGCATCTATTATGAAAGATAAGACACTTGAATTTTTTTTGCCATGGTTACTTGTTCCTTCTTGATTCTATCCTATTTAACATACACTCTAGGTAAGCATTTCTCCAGCCTGCTTTATTGGTTATCCTTATTCTTTCTTCTTATGAGATACTTATTGATCCTTATTCTGTCTATGTTTCTCTTCCATTCTCTTTTTAATTGAAGATTTATTCTTTTTATACCTTTACTTTCACTTTAGTGAATATTGCAATAGAGGCATATTCATTTATTCATTCTTTTATCTGTCCTTTCACCAGCACTTTTTAACTGAGGAACCCAAGTTTCCTTGTGAGAAATTGGGAAGGGGACAGTTTCTGGTCACTGATTTATAAGATTTGGATGAGAAGGGCTAAAAAACTATACAATGGAATACAGGATTGGGACAGCGAAAGTTTTAAGAATAGTACAAAGTGACTGATATCCTAATAACTTTCTGTATCATCCCTGGGATTCAAATTGCATCTCTTCCTAGTTGCAGCTTTTATATGAAAATATGGACCTAATCCTAATAAACTTTTTATAGTTTACATACAGCATAACTTAATAGAAATGAACTAATTCTGTGCTTGTTATATTCACCTAAATACTATAAGTTCATTCTATTAATGTGATCTGTGCATGCAAGAGAAGCTTAGCAATGAAGACCTCTGACTCTTTTAGAGCCAACAATGATCATAATTAAATGATGGCTAAAAGGAGGATCCAAATTCATTGTATCATTACTTTACCACCAGAAATAAATGGTAGAAGTAAAGCATTGTATTTTGTCAACTTGTCACTGTGGTAATAGAAGAGAGTAGTGAGCCTGAATAAGTGTGATGGAGAGGAATGAATTGATCTGGTCTAGAAGGAGATGTGGTCATAAGAGAAATTTATGCACCTAATTAGTATGTAGGAAGGTATAGAATGCAAAAAGGCCTGAGATAAAATTAATGGATTAAAAAATTCTGAGAGAAGGAAAAGCCATTAACTGTTATGCTCTAAACAAAATAAGCACATGCTGGAACCTTTCTTATCTTGGTGTGAGGAAAACGTTGATGTGTTGGGAATAGCGAAACATATTCTCAACTGATAGAAATAAATCATATTGATTTACCAAATTCTCCTCAAACTCCTTATAAAGAGAATAAATATATTTTCTTTAGAAACACACACTTGGGACAAAATTAATCTAATTTCTTATTATTGAGTATATTCATGAGGTTTTCCTAAGACTTGAATTTAATCCTGAGTGTATCATTGATTACTATTTCTTGCTAAAAGTGTGATGTTGGGAATAACACATTTTAAAATTTACTCTTACATTTCTACTAACTACAAGAGCAGAAAAAATATTTATATGCCCATAAATAAATTTCAGGAAATCAAAGGAGTGACATAAAAAAGTGAATACATACAAATGTTAATTTAAGAGAAGAGAAAGTTTATTTTGGCTGAGAGGATATAATCTGTTGGGACATCTTAGTTGTAAGTGATAAAAAAGAAGAAAAAACCCAAAATTCAGTGTCCACAAGCTAAAATCTAAAGTATTGATTATCATAACTGAAGCACATCAGACTGTAACAAAATAAGAGCATATATTCTTAAATTAGGTTATTTACTAGTTATCTGACTTTGGGCAAGTCACTTAAAGTCTTATTATCTCAGTTTCCTTATATATACAATTAGATAATTATATCTCCCTCAGAGTCCTAATATTATATATATTAATCTTACTAAGTACATAGAAGAATGCTTAGATATAGTATTTGTTATATGGATATTTATTATTAATAGTATTAAGTATCTAGATTTAGAGCCACTTTCTAGGCTGTAAAAAATTTTTCACTATAGCTTTCTATTCTTATTTTTTTAGCATACATATATATTATATATATATTTCTCTGTCTTATCTTAAGAAATACACCCTCTATTTTTCTACGTCAAGATAGCCACCAGTAGCAGCCAGATTATATCTCATTAGCTTTGTTACTTCTTCAGAAAATGAACATTTGTTTTTCCTAATAATTTCAAAAATATTTCTAATTAAGTTTCTCATTAAACTTGATTGGATCATGAGCACATTATTAAATAACTATGGTCAATTGGTAGCATCCTTTTTTGGACATGCCTGAGACATACTTTGACCACTGCAGGTGATGATTAGGTCAACTGCTTGCACACATTGTGAACTCGAGGTGATGGAGGACAACTGAAACGCCACTACAGAAGAAAGTAAAAAGCATCTGTGTGTGCTTTATATATGTATATTTATACACACACACACACACACACACACACACACACACACACACACACACACTAGGTGCCCTATAGTCATAGATATCCATGTATTAAGAAATCAAGGCAGGTTAAGAATTAAGAAAAATAACCGATTTATCAGTTGATCTTGGCCTCTAGCCACATCTCTCTGCAACAAATTTACTATGACAATGTGGAGATCAGCAAGCTAGTTTTTCTAGAGTCCTTTGGATGGGATTCCTGTTGGGTTCTGCTATTGGGAGGTTTAAGAAGTCTAAAAGCAAGAGAATAAAGGACATCCTTTTTTTCTGTTTATCTGCTGTTACTGCCCATATTCTCCCAAGAACAGCCCTTTCCCTTAGAAGTAGCAATTGATTTCAATTTAGTGATTTTTTTTCAGCAGTCCCAGCAAACACCTTTTCAGAGGTAGCAGCCACAATTGAAACATCCCTTCTTCAGAGGTCTAGTCTCAACTCAACAGGGATATCCCTTTTATAGACTTTGATAACCCCTACCTCTTCCCTTTGTTCATCTAAGCCTCTGAGGAAGGGGACTGGGGACAGGAAGGAGTGGGATAGATATATTTTGCATCATTTCCTTTGGTTTCTGCAGTTACTACATTTTTTCTTTATCACCTATGTGGTCAATTTCTGACATTAAAACATAGTCATAGCCCAATTTTAATAGTTTATGTAAGATGAAATGTTTTATATGATATAGCTCTGGTCTGCCCAAAACAGATGTTCTTATTTGTTTCTTAATGCATGTGCTGCCTTAGATGCTTTATAACCCACTTGGTTGACCAAATAAGTCTTTTTCTCTCTATCAAATCCAATGCTGATCTTGTCCTGTCATTTCTCTTGATAAAGGTAAAGTTATAACTTCTATATAGAATTCCAGTGGTACAATTTACTTCTTATGTGAACCTGGGCAATTTATTGATCTGTAAATAAAGGCTTCTTCATATGCAAATCATAGATAATATTTACCTCACGGGGTTTTTTAAAGAATTAAAAGGAATACACTTAGCAAAGAAAATATCTCTAGGTGTACATTTAACAATATCAGAGTTTTTTTCTTTCTCATATTTAATGTTAAAACTGGCTCTGTAGGTAAAATAATAAAATTAGATAACCAAACAAAAATGTATAAAAGGACAGAAATTATATCAAGAATGATCATTATAAAATACAAACATATGAATATTGGTATATCTGTACAAATTTAATTTTTAAATAAATAATAAATATTACAATTTTTCTTTTTTATGGTGGTTAATAACAAGAAGCATCATTAAGAAGAGTCCCACAGCCAGACAGAAGTGATACTAGTGACGTTGTGGTTTAAGCCAGCAGGAAACACTCATAAGTGCAGATAGTGTGCATCTCTTCCCCACTCTGCATTTCATGAAATCATTTTGCTAAGCTAAATCCTTCACAGAAGAAGTATTCAACATCCCTGAATTTAGCAAGCTAAAATTATAGCTTTCTTTCTTTTTTTTTGAAACCCACCACCTCCGGCATATGGGGCCAGCGCCCTACTCCTACTCCACAGGCACCACCCTACAGCTTTTTTTCTTAATGAACTGGTTGTTAAATATTTACTAAAACACTTCTAGGTGTTACAGGTCCTCACAAGGACAAAATAAAAATTAGACTGCTCAATTTCTATTTGGTTCCTCTCTTTATTTCTGAAGAGAAATAGTTGTGAGAGAATTGAACTTTCAAGTATGTGAAGTGATTTAAAGGAAGGACATAGATGTTCTAAATTTATTCGAGACAGGAAAGAGTTAACTGTAAACCAAGATCAATAAAATTCTCCTATGGATTAATGATCAATCTAAACCAGGGGTAAACTTTTTTATTTTTTTTTTAATTAAAGGGTCAGGTTGCAAATATTTTGGGTTTTGTAGGCCAGTTTCTGTCTCAGCTAAATAACTCTGCTGCCAGAGTATAAAAGTAGCAAAAGAAAACATGTAAATGAATGAATATAACTGTATTCTAAGAAAACTTTACTTAGGTGTCCAAAATTTAAACTTAATATACTTTTTAAATGTCATGAAAAATTATTATTTAGAATTTTTTTAATGATTCAAAAATATAATATCTACTTTTAACCTGCAATACTAAATGAGTAGGTGGGCCAGATTTTGTCTCAGTTTGGTAGTTCACTAAGCATTAATGTAAACAATGCATGGTATAGCCAGCTTTCCTTTGAATTCGATGAACCTGCTTATAATTATGCTAAAGCTGGCAAGTGAGTTGTAAGGTAAGGCCTGTTAGAGCACTACGTTAGTCAAGGTTGTTCAGAGAAACAAAACCAATAAGAGATGAGGAGAGAGAGAGAGACTGATTCATAATGAAGGATTGGATTACAAGATTAAGGTGGCTGACACGACTGTCATCTGTAAACTTGGAGGCCCAAGAAAGTCGGTGGTTAGTTCAGCTCAAGCCCAAAGATTTAAGAACCAGACTTTCTGATGTTGGAGATCAGGAGAAAATAGATATCACTACTCAAGAAGAAAGATCAAATTCACCCTTCCTTGGGTTTTCGCCCTTTTGGGGCCCTCCATGGATAATACAATGCCAACCCACACTGGAGAATGGAGACACCCTCACAGACACACCAAAGAAGACTGTGTCACCAGGTGAGGGGGCATCCTTTAGCCTGGTCAAGTAGACACATAAAGTCATCCTCACAGGAAACTCTGGGAAAATATGGAAGAGGAAACTCATATTAATATAAGAGGAATTATTTCCTTCCCTTCTTCCCTCCTTTTCTCCCTTCTTTCCTTCTTCTTTGTTTTTTCTCTTTCTTTTTATTTTTAACTAGAAGTTCTTTTGTCAGCATATGAAACCAGAGAATTTCTGTAGCTCTATCTGTGGTCTTTGTGTTAACGGGAATGAAAAATCAGTTGCTGTCTAAGCTACCTTTAGTCTGGTCTTCCATTGCTCTAATGCAAAAACATTTTAACTTATTAAATATGAAATATAAAATTTTTCCCTTTTTCATAGTAGGATAAAATTGGCTTCCAGAAGCACAGACATGAGAATTTCACAATAATTCTAGCCATATTTTTATGACAATTTTAGAAAATTGTCTTAAAAGTACTCTGTAAATCTGGTGTTAATTAGTAGAATTTTTTTCCTAGAATCTTATGAAAATTATAATAGATGAAGAAACAATAACCACAAGAAATAGGTTTCGTTAAGGAATACTGACACAAGTATTCTGTAATAATACATGCAATGCCCACTAAAGTCACAGTTTATATTTGACAGTGTGCCTCACTATATTCTTTTGGACGAGTTGGAGCAATGTGGGCCAGATAATGCAATAATTGGTGTATTATTAAATGGTTAACAGATACACTTACACATTAGTAATAAATAAAGCTCTTTTAAAATGAAAAACTCATTTTTTACATGGTCTCACAGCATTTTCATCAGCAACTTAGATATTAATATGTTCATCCACCAAAGGCATGTGAAGAATGTCATAAAAGTCTCAAGGATTGCATGGTAAGATAAATTCTAACTAGGTATCTGTAGATTATGATTATGGATCAGGCTTTAGTAAATAAAACTAAATGGAAAAGACCTTTAAAAATTACATATTTAACAATAACACACAATATATAATTTTAACATGAAATATGTTTTAAAAGCAAGATGTTACTTTATTTTTATTTTTATTTATTTATTTATTTATTTATTAAATCATAGCTGTGTACGTTAGTGCAATCAAGGGGTACAATGTGCTGGTTTCATATACAATCTGAAATGTTTTCATCAAACTGTTTAGCATACCCCTCATGGCATTTTCTTAGTTATTGTATGAAGACATTTGTATTCCACATTTAGTAAGTTCTGCCTGTACCCTTCTAAGATGCACCCATAAGTGTGGCCCCACCAATTACCCTCCCTCTACCCCAACTTCCCCCCTCCCCTCCCTTCCCATATTCTTGTGCTATAGTTGGGTTATAGCCTTCCTATGAAACCTTTAAATTAGCTTCATAGTAGGGCTGAGTACATTGGATACTTTTTCTTCCATTCTTGAGATACTTTGCTAAGAAGAATATGTTAGTTTAGCAAGGGTTGGCAAATCAGGGCCTGC
>CAUYRH010004084.1:0-10460 GCA_963574655.1 Perodicticus potto | reverse complement strand
CTCACTCTTGCTCTTTTTGTCCCGCTTCTTCAGCCCATCCATGTTAGCTCTCAACAGGTTTGAATAAGCCATCTGAAACTTATTCACTTCTTTGGAGCTCACCACAGTGCTGATCTTCTTTTTCCCATCTGTAGCTCTCAACAGACACTTGTTGTCTGCAGGCTCAAAGCCCTCCACAGAACCTTTCTTTGGAAGGGGTTTAGTTCGACCATCATACTTCTTCAAGGTGATGTACATGCTGCCTGACGACCTGCACTTCTGGAACAGCCTGGTCAGCTCCGTCAGGAACTGCTCGCTCTCCAGGAGCACCATCACAGCGCTTGCGGTTCGACTGGGTCCGGACCGATCTCAAAAGTTTTCTTTTTTTTTTTTTTTTTGAGACAGAGTCTCGCTTTGTCACCCTTGGTAGAGAGCCATGGCATCACAGCTCACAGCAACCTTCAACTCTGGGGCTTAAGCAATTCTCTTGCCTCAGCCTCCCGAGTAGGTGGGACTACAGGCGCAGGTGCATGCCACAACACCTGGCTATTTTTTGTTGCAATTCTCATTGCTGTTTTAGTTGGCAGGATTCGAACCCGCCATCCTTGGTATAGGGGGCCGGCGCCCTACCCACTAAGCCACAGGCGCCACCCTCTTTTTTTTTTTTTTTTTTGAGACAGAGTCTCACTTTGTTGCCCTTGGTAGAGTGCCGTGGTGTCACAGCTCACAGCAACCTCAGACTCCTGGGCTCAAGCCATTCTCTTGCCTCAGCCTCCCAAGTAGCTGGGACTACAGGCGCCCACCACAACGCCTGGCTATTTTTAGAGATGGGGTCTCACTCTAGGTGAGGCTGGTCTGGAACCCGTGAGCTCAGGTGATCCACCTGCCTCAGCCTCACAAGTGCTGGGATTATAGGTGTGAGCCACTGAGTCTGACCCTAAAAGTTTTCATTTATTGAAATCTAGGTTGTAGAGGCAGAGAGAGCTTATCACAGTGACTAGGGGTAAGGCGCCATAGGAGACGCAAAGAAAGAGGTTTCCTCTAGGAGTCGCCAATCTGGAGTGGATGTGCACACACACACATACATGCACACATACACACACGCATGCACACACACATACACACACGCACGCACACACACACATACACACACATGGACACACACACGCACACACACATACACACACGCACACACATACACGCACGCACACATACACGCACGCACGCACACACATACACACATGCGCGCACACACACGCACATACACACACGTGCGCGTGCACACACATATACACACATGTGCACACATACACACAAACACACATGCACACATACACGCATACACACACACACGCACACATACACACACACATACAGACGTGCGCGCACACACATACACACATGCACGCACACACGCACACATACACACACGCGTGCGTGCACACACATATACACACATGCGCACACATACACACACAAACACACACATGCACACATGCACACACACATACACACGCGCGCGCGCGCACACACACGCACACATACACACACGCACATACACACATATACACACATGCGCACACATATACACACATGCGCACACATACACACACAAACACACACACGCACACATACACGCATACACACACATGCACACACACACACACACATACACACACACACATACACACACGCACACATACACACACGCACACACCTTACCCACTCAAAGAAAGATCGTCAACAGCTGACACACGTTGATTTCTAAACAGCTGGTTTAGAGCTAAATGCTATAGGAATGGGAGAATGTGAGGTCAGGGTGGCTATGATGTTTCTGAGGAAACCACAGACATCAGTCTGTCCAGCGGAGTGTGTCTCATGTGCCGAGAGACCAGGGATGGATGAGCTGGTCCCGGCAGTCTAGAGGCTGGAGAACCAGAGAATAGTTTAGTGACGCCCAATATTTATGACTTTTGAAAAAGTGCCATAACATCCCTGATGGTACTTTCATCCCTGAGTCACACAGCTGATAACAGAGGGGCCCTGGGGTTGGATTCTGTCTCTGTCGCTTACTAGTGGGGCTTCTGTTTGCCCATACAGCATCTCTGTGCAAATTAGAAAGTGATACCCACCCTCAGGTAAAACTGTGTTGAATTTAGTATCTCACCACATGGCAGCTGTCCGTGGCAGCTGTACTCTGGCCGTGCCCAGTGGAGAGCCCTCCTGAACATCAGCACTGCAGTTGTCCTGGCTGAGGACGCACTTGTGCCCACAGTGGCTCGGAGTGCACGCGTGTTCCAGCATATGGATGTGGGGTGTGTAGGGGAGGGTTCTCCTCCAAAGCTGCGGAACTTGGGCTGGTATCTCCACCCAGCCCCCCACTCCCCCATGTTTGTGACGTGAACCTGATCCCTAGATCCTGTATACAGGGCCCAACCTGAACAAATGTATATAGTGCTCCTTGAATTTGAATAAATTCCTTAATGTTTTTTTAATTGTGAAAGTTGCAAAAGTTACATGTCCTTTTTCTTTTCTTTTCTTTTTTCTTTAAGACAGAGTCTCCTCATGTGGCCCTTGGTAGAGTGCCATGGCGTCACAGCTCACAGCAACCTCAAATTCTTGGCTCACGTGATCCTCCTGTCTCAGCCTCCCAAGTAGCTGGGATTATAGGCCTCACCACGAACCTGGCTAGTTTTTCTATTTTTAGTAGAGATGGGGGTCTCGCTTTTGATCAGGCTGATCTCCAACTCTTGAGCTCAGGTGATCCACTTGCCTGGGCCTCCTAGAATACCAGGATTATAGACATGAACCACCACACCTGGCCCAACATGGTCTTTTAACAAATTAAACCTAATAAGATACAAAACCAAATTGAACAATCATCCTCTCTACTCTTTTCCTCGCTTATGTTTACTGAGCAACCATTGTTAAGTTTGCCAGCACATTTCCACTATTTATGTATGCTAAGGGAAATATAAGCAAATACACACACACACACACACACATACATACATACACACCACAGTAGAACCTCTGTACCACCCACGGGACTGTAACAAACTGGTCAACATACGGAGATGGTCAACATAAGGACGTCTCAGTGAGTACCTATCAGTACAGTAGGCCGAGTCCCTCATGTTGACCACATCTAGATGTTAACCCGTTTGTTACAGTTCCTTGGGTGGTCAACTTACAGAGGTTCTTCTGTATATGTTTTTGTTTCTTTTAAACAACTGTTTTAACAAAATGGAATCATACTATATGTGTACCTTTTAGAAGTTTTTGTTTTGATGTTTGTTTTCTTGAGACCAACTCTTGCTCTTTTGCCTGGATCATTACAGCTGACAGCAACCTCAAACTCCTGGACTTAAAGCAATCCTCCTGCCTCAGCCTCCCAAGTAGCTGGGACTAAAGGTGTGTAGCACCACGTTCAGCTAATTTTTTTATTTTTTGTAGAGATAGCATCTCACTCTGTTGTCCAGGCTGGTCTTGAATTTCTGGCCTCTAGCAATCCTCCTGCCTCAGCCTCCCAAAGTGTTGGTATTACTGGTGTGAGCCACCTCACACAGTCACACCTTTTTAAAGTTTAAAAGTATATCATGCAAATCCTGGGTCTAGGACTAGATCCATTCAGTGATATTTTTGATAACTGTATGATATTATATAGTATAGTTGTACCATAATATATTTAATCATTCCTCAATTAGTAAGTATTGAGGTCTATTCTTTTTCCCCCCTACTTTATACAATGCTATAATAAACGTTTTTGTAAATACTTTATCATGAATTGGTACTCTTATTTCTGTAACTTAAATTCTTTAAAGTGGAGGGCGGCGCCTGTGGCTCAAAGGAGTAGGGCACTGGCCCCATATGCCAGAGGTGGCGGTTTTAAACCCAGCCCCAGCCAAAAACAGCAAAAAAAAAAAAAAAAAAATTCTTTAAAGTGGAATTGTTAAGTTAATCTATATGTGTAGTTCAATTTTAAGTGAGTTTTCCAAATAATATTTCAAAATGTTTTAGCAGTTCACCATTCTGCTTGCCTTGTTTACAAAAGCCCTTTTTCCCACACCCTCACCAACCCTGGTAAGTATCAATCTTTTCAATATATTGCTCATCTACAGGGTGTGCCAAAAGTTACCCCTGAACTCACCATACTTAGGGAAAATGGGAAATTGTAGCTAAATGTACCTTTATTTGTAAAATGTTCATTACAAAAGTTTATAAAGAGATAGCCAACGTGTAAAAAACATTTTGTAAATACATTGTAAAATTTTGTAATGACTATTTTGTAAACAAAGCTACATTTGGCTATAATTTCCCATTTTGTCTACCTGTGACAACTTTAGGAGTGACTTTAGGGACACCCTGTAGTAATATGTCAAATAATTACATCCCATCATTGTTTTTTTTTGAGACAGAGTCTCACTTTGCCACCCTGGGTAGAGTGCCATGATATAAGCTCACAGTAACTTTAAACTCTTGGGCTCAAGTAGCCAGGACTACAGGCTCTTGCCACATACCCCGCTAATTTTTCTATTTTTTTCTTTTTTTTGAGACAGAGTCTCACTATGTCACTCTCAGTAGAGTGCCATGGTGTCACAGCTCAGAGCAACCTCAAACTCTCGGGCTTAAGCAATTCTCTTGCCTCAGCCTCCCACGTAGCTGGGACTACAGGCACCTGCCACAATGCCCAGCTATTTTTTGTTGTTGTTGCAGTTGTCATTGTTGTTTGGCAGGCCCGGCCGGGCTCGAATCTGCCAGCCTCGGTGTATGTGGCCAGCACCCTATTCACTGAGCTATGGGCGCCGAGCCTAATTTTTCTATTTTTAATAGAGATGGGGGTCTTACTCTTGCTCAAGCTGGTCTCGAACTCCTGAGCTCAAGGAATCTACCAGCTTCCCAGAGTGCTAGGATTACAGGTGGGAGCTACCATGCCCGGCCCTAATTGTTTTTTTCTACTTTGTGGACAATCTTTGTATAAATAAGACTGTCAATGCTTATGTTATATTTGTTGCAAATATTTTCTTTTCACTCTTTTGATTTTTTTAAGGTGTATTTTACCATATTTTAAATTTCATATAGTCAAATCTGTGTTTTTTAATGTCTCCTAGTCTGGAGTTTGGCCAGGGCAATTCTCCAGTTCCTGCGGTTATACAATGTTCTACATTTTTCACCAAATAAATATAGTTAAATTTTGAATCCATTTGGATTTTATTTTGAAATCTAGTGTGAGGTCTAATTACCACTGGGAGCCTAGAATGTGGTTGATACTTAGTAAATGGTTCTGATAACAGAGTGAGAATCTTAACCTGACTCATTTTAGTGACTTTTGCTTGTGTCTCTTGGCAGATTTGCTGAGGGAAGGAAGAACAGAGGCTGCCTGTTGCCCTGCTACATCCCTCTCGGTAGGATGTGTGTGGAGCCAGGATGGAAGGAAGGGCAGGCATGTTGCGGAGGGGCTTACTGAGATAATTGTGTATAAATGATTCTGGGTACCAGGTGACCTGAACTCACACTGCATCCTTGTTGCTTCCCCTCCTCAGGGAGTCAGGGAAGTAGCTGCTTGTCAAGGGCCGACTGTCCCTATGAAAACAGGGAAAGAACCGGAGTGGAAGTGGATATGAGAGGTGAGGCTGGCAGACACTGGGACTCGGGGGAATCTTGCAGAGGTTCCTGCTGCTTTTCCTGGCAGACTGTCCAATAAATGAGTCAGAAAGCTTGAGGAGGGTGGTAGGAGTTAGAGAATTCCTGAGGCCTAGAGACTCCAAGAGCGCTGGGTGCCAGCGTTCTCAGGAGCGTGCCTTTAGCTGGAGCTTGGTGGCTGAACTTCCCGGGGCAACACACATGTCAGGCCCCGGCCAGGTTGCTGGAGCGCTCACCGTTCACCAATTGTCCCCAGTCGTGACCTTGATCACACTATTGCTTTTCCCAGTTCAGGATCCAATCCAGGATCACACCTTGCAGCTAATTGTCATTGTCCTTTTAGCTTCTTTCTGATCAGACACGTCCTCAGCTGCTCTCTGTGTGGCAAGGGCCCTCATGGCTATTTTTCTTTCTTTTTACAGTTTTTGGCCAAGGCTGGGTTTGAACCCGCCACCTCCGGCATATGGGGCCAGCGCCCTACTCCTTTGAGCCACAGGTGATGCCCAAGGCTGTTTTTCTTTTGGTAAAGAAGGTCAAATTATACCTTGAGATTTTAAAATAGTACAGATCAATTGTTAAGTAAAATTTCTTTCCATTGAGTTTTTCTGGTGTTTTCTGATGATTAGAGTCAGGTTACGTATGTATTTCAGGGAGGTCCCTGGAGGGATGTCGTGGCCCCCTCAGAGTGCTGGCTCAGAGACAACTGAGGACGGGGTGTTAACTCTGGTCACTGGGTGAGGTTGTTGCCTCCAGATTTCATTACCATCAAGTTACTATTTTTGCCCTTTGTGATTAATAAGAAATTCATGGGGTGATATCTTAAGCTTCTGTAAATATCCTGTTCCTCATCAAACTTTCATCCACTAGTTTAAATATCCATTGATGGTTTTCTAACTTCATTATTCCTTCTTTATTTACTATTTGACAGTTTGCTGTAAGGAGGAGCTTTTTCTTCGCCCTCTTGTGTATGTGTGGATGAATGGTGTCAGTGTGAACTCGTGAGTTATTTTATGTGTGTGGTATATTCCATTATGATGATCATTTATTGCTCAAGTTATCACAGATTTGACTGGTGGGATGTAGCCTACTATTTTCATATATATATATACATACATACATACATATATATATATATTGCACGCACACACGCGCGCACACACACACACACATATATATATTTATTTTATTTTATTTTTTTCAGTTTTTGGCTGGGGCTGGGTTTGAACCCACCACCTCTGGTATATGGGGCCGGTGCCCTACTCCTTTGGGCCACAGGCGCTGCCCCTCTCATCTATATATTTAGTAATTTATTTATTCATTTATTTATGAGTAAAAGTTTATAAACTTCTTCCTACTTGTGCTCTTCACCTAGAATCTGAGTCTTAAATCAGGAGACCCCTTTAGATGTCCTTTTGCTCTGTCCTGGCCCCTTTATTTTACATATGAGAGCTCTGACCCCTGAGAAGTTGAGGCACTTTTTTCTAACTATGGCTAGTCAGAGGTAGAGTGTGAGCTGGAACCTGTGTACCTGGCTCTGAGTCCAAAGCTCTTCCTAGGACACTTTGAGCCTCCTTATTTATCATCAGGAACTTTCTGCTATCGTGGCTCTTTAGGCAACTGGAACTCCCCACTCCCTTGCAAGGCGTCAGGAACCGATGGTCCTTACAGAGTTCCTGGCTATCTTCCCAACATAGAATCTTCAAAATGTCTATCACTGGGGTTGAGCAATTTCCAAGGGCCCTCGGGTTGCCAAGAAATGACAGTTATAAATCACCCACACCTACTAGTGGGCTGAGCGGTTCCATGTGGCACTGTGACGGGCATCTGTGACTTGCTTGCTGCTGCTCCTTCTTCCTCCCTTTGGCACCACCCAGCCAATTGTTTTTCATCAGGGGGCCACTCCTGCATTTCTAGTCCATGTGACTTAGGAAGGGCTGACCCTGCTGGACCAATTTTGATCACCAGGATAATTAATTCAGGGATAGGCATGGGACCCAAGCTGGGTACATAAAAGTCCCCCTGCACATTTTTTTTTTTTGAGACAGAGCCTCAAGCTGTCACCCTGGATAGAGTGCTGTGGCATCACAGCTCACAGCAACCTCCAACTCCTGAGCTCAAGCAATTCTCCTGCCTCCACCTCCCAAGTAGCTGGGACTACAGCCCACCACAACGCCCGGCCATTTTTTGGTTGCAGCTGTCATTGTTGTTTGGCGGGCCCGGGCTGGATTCAGACCTGCCAGCTCAGGTGTACGTGGCTGGCGCCTTAGCCCATTGAGCCACAGGTGCAGACCCCCACCCCCGCACTTTTGCTGAGACGACTGGGAGAGAAGTGCTTTCTTTTCATTGGAGTAGCAAGTTGCAAGGAACCAAGTAACATGAAATTTCTGGGGCCATGTTTGCTGCCCTGTTCAGAGAGCCTGCCTAAAACATGGAGCCAACACAGAGGAAACGAAAGTTCAGCCAGAAGCCATCTCCTCATGGTATTTTAGTTACAAGAGCCAAATACCTCTGTAAGTTGACCATCCAAGGGACTGGTCATCATGCAGAGGTAGTCACACAAGGAACTCGGCCTACTGTGCGGATATGTACATGTAGTGCATGTCTGGTCTGTGAAAACTAGGTCAACTGTTTTGGTCAACGTAGGCAAGTGATCAGCTATGGAAGTTCTACTAGAATTTAATGATCGTTGGTTTGCGTTGGGTTTTGGTCACTTGCAATGAAAAGAGTCCTGACAATACCACTTCCTTCATGCTCAGCCCCCACCTCCCAGAGCTTCAGGGCCTCGGGGATAAAGTAAACCCAGGTGATGCCAGGTTAGCCAGACTCCTGGCTAATAGTCCAAAGGAACCCTAAAATTACTACTGCTGCGGTTATGATGAGTAGCCGTCCTGGTGTTCACTGTGGGGCCACAGAGGTGTCACTTCCCTGAGCCCCAGGGCTCTACCTCTATCGGTCTCCAACTCTGTCTTCATTCTGTAGTTTCTAGTGCATGCTGGAGTGTGTGTGTGTGTGTGTATGTGGCTGTATGTATGTGTGTATGTAAGTGTGTATGTGTGTTTGTATGTGTGTGTGTATGTGTGTATGTAAGTGTTGTGTATGTGTGTATGTGTGTGTGTATGTGTGTGTATGTGTATGTGTGTGTATGTGTGTGTGTATGTGTGTATGTATGTGTATGTGTGTGTATGTGTGTATGTATGTGTGTATGTATGTATGTGTGTGTGTATGTGTGTGTATGTATGTGTATGTGTGTATGTGTGTGTGTATGTATGTATGTGTGTGTATGTGTGTGTGTATGTGTGTGTGTGTGTATGTATGTATGTGTATGTGTGTGTGTATGTGTGTATGTGTGTGTGTATGTATGTATGTGTATGTGTGTGTGTATGTGTGTGTGTATGTATGTGTATGTGTGTATGTGTGTGTGTGTATGTGTGGGTGTGTTCCTCCTGCGTTGCAGGTGACTGTAAGGATCAAGTGGGATGATGTCCGCTCAGTGCTCGGCCCAGCTGGCACGTACAATTAACTCTGCCTTCCACTTCCCTCCCCCTGATTCAGAGTAAGCATCTGTGAATTATTCCAATTTTCAATGTCCTGGATAGATAAATAATGGTGAGCGAGAGCACAGTTGCCAGAAATTTGCACCCGTTCTAGTTGATTTTATCTGTTTAGAGTGAGATATCTCAAAGTCATTGAATAAATTTATGTCACATATGTTTATGCAAATCAGTATTTTTCTTTAGCACTGACAGCCTTGGTCCTTGTTTTTTCCCCGGATGTTACAGTCGCGGCCCCGTGTGTCATGATTTCTTGAGGGATGGCTGCCAGCTCTGCAAGTGTCATAAGAGGTGAAGCGTCCCTCATGGAGGCAGGCACCAGTGTCAGTGTGGCCAGGAGGCTTCTGCAACCCCATTTTGTTCTATTCTTTTTATTTTTATAATACATTTTATTCTTCTTTATGAAGGCTATAAAATTCATACTTATAAGTCAAACAACATTGAGTATACAAAAAATCAATTTTATTAACCATTTCAACCCACCGACTGAAGTAAACATTATAATCAGATTTGTGTGTATCCTTCCACATTTTTTCCCATATAGTACGTATTTTCTCACACTTTTCTACATACACACATTTTCCCTACCTAAATCCATCCTCCTTTTTACATATCTAAACATACATATTTACTTGGCTATCCCTTTTAATTTTTAATGAAAAATAAGATCATATTCTATTCCTTTCTTTATTTCCTTCTTTCTTTCTTTCTTTTTTTTTTTTTTGAGGTAGAGTCTCACTTTGTCACCCTGGATAGAGTGGCATGGCAGCATAGTTCAAAGCAACCTTAAACTCCTGGGCTCAAGAGATCCTCTTGCCTCAGTCTTCCCAGTAGCTGGGACTACAGGCATGTGCCACCACAATGCCTGCCTATTTTTAGAAATGGTGTCTCACTCTGGTTCAGGCTTGGTCTTGAACACTTGAGCTCAGGAAATCCACCCACCTCGGCCTCCTAGAGTGCTAGGATTATAGGTGTGAGCCACCATGCCTGGTCTCTCTTTTTTAAACTTAAGAATATACTGATGTGTGGCTCAGTGCCTGTGGCTCAATGGGCTAAGGCGCCAGCCACGTACACCTGAGCTGGCGGGTTCGAATCCAGCCCGGACCCACCAAACAATGGTGGTTGCAACCTAAAAATGGCCGGGCATTGTGGTGGGCGCCTATAGTGCCAGCTACTTGGGAGGCAGAGGTAGGAGACTTGCTTGAGCCCAGGAATTGGAGGTTGCTGTGAGCTGTGATGCCACAGCACTCTATCCAGGGTGACAGCTTGAGGCTCTGTCTCAAAAAA
>CAUYRH010004082.1:0-23798 GCA_963574655.1 Perodicticus potto | reverse complement strand
GGGCCTGCTAAACAATGACAACTGCAACAAAAAAATAGCCAGGTGTGTGGTAGGCACCTGTAGTCCCAGTTACTTGGGAGGCTGAGGCAAGAGAATTGCTTAAGCCCAAGAGTTTGAGATTGCTATGAGCTGTGATGCCATGGCACTCTACCCAGGGTGACAGCTTGAGGCTCTGTCTCAAAAAAAAAAGAAGAAAAAAAGAAATAGCAGAAGATATGTTCCTGGAAAAACATACCATGCTCAGGGCTGGGAAGAATCAACATTGTCCAATATACTGCCCAAAGCAATCTATAAATTCAATGCAATCCCCATTAAAATATCATCATCATACTTTCAAGAATTGGGAAAAATAATTCTTCATTTTGTATGGAACCAGAAAAAAAACCTGAATACCCAGGGCAATTCTTATTAATAAAAACAAAGCCAGGGATATCACCCTACCAGACTTTCAGCTACACTACAAGGCCATAGTGATCAAAACAGCATGGTATTGGCACAAAAATAGAGACATTGATATTTGGAACCAAATAAAAAAACATGAAATGAAACTAACCTCTTACAGCTGATGTTTGATAAACCAAACAAGAATATACACTGGGGGCTTGGCACCTGTGGCTCAACGGGCTAAGGCACCAGCCACGTACACCTGAGCTGATGGGTTCAAATCCAGCCCGGGCCCGCCAAACAACAATTACGGCTGCAACCAAAAAATGGCCGGGCGTTGTGGCGGGCGCCTATAGTCCCAGCTACTTGGGAGGCGGAGGCAGGAGACTCGCTTGAGCCCAGGAATTGGAGGTTGCTGTGAGCTGTGATGCCACGGCACTCTACCCAGGGGGACAGCTTGAGGCTCTGTCTCAAAAAAAAAAAAAAAAAGGCAATTCTCTTGCAAGTCTTAAGCAAATCCCAAGTAGCTGGGACTAAAGGCACCCACCACAACACCTGGCTATTTTTTTGTTGTAGTTGTCATTGTTGTTTTGGCAGGCCCGGGATGGATTCGAACCCTCCAGCTCTTCAAACCCGCCAGCTCTGGTGCATGTGGCTGGCACCTTAGCCGCTTGAGGTACAGGCGCTGAGCCCACACAGAAGGTTTTTAATGATTCATTATTGCCAATAAAAAATTTCTCAAGCAAATAGAAATAAGAACTTTACAAAGTAAATCTGTCTCTCTTCTGGCCCAATGAAGTCTCCATATATGAAAAGAATATCAACTCAGTATTCAAAACCACATTAAGATGCTAGACATCATCAGTCATCAAATCAAAACCACAATAAGAGACTTCATACTCACAAGCATGTATATAATTACTTCTTGGGGGCAGGACACAATTATAAGAGGGACTTTATCTAACAAATGCAATGAGCGTAACCTAATTTTCTACAACCTTGACAAATCCCAAACAATAAAAAATATTTTTTTGAAAAAAAAAAACAAAAGAGTTAATAACAAGAGTTGGCAAAGATGTGGAGAAACTGGAACACTTGTGCAGTGCTGTTGGGATTGTAAAATGGTGATGCCATTTTGGAAAAGAGTTTGGAGGCTCCTCAAAATGTTAAACATGGAGTCACCATATAACCCAGCATACACACTCCTATGCATATTCCCCAAGAAAACTGAAATACATCCACACAAAACACTGTATATAAATGTTCACAGCAGCATTATTCATAATAGCCAAAAAGTGGTGACTACCAAAATGTCCATCAACTGATGAATAAAAAAAATGTGGTATATCCATTCAGCACAATATTATTTGGCCCATAAAAATGAAAGAAGCACTCACCTCATTCATGCAACATGGATAAACTTTGAAAAAATTATGCTAAGTGAAATAAAGCAGTCACAAAAGCTATATAAACATTGTAGGATTCCAATTATAGGATATGGCCAGAATAGGCAAACCCACAGAAACAGACAGTAGACTACTAGTTGGCACAAGCTGTCAGGGATGGGAGCATAGGAAGTGACTTTTAATAGGTGCTAGGTTTTCTTTTTGGGGTAATGATAATGTTCGGGAATTAGACAGTGATGATGATTATACAACTCTATGAATACACTCTATAAATAAACTAAAAATTACTTCTATATACCTTAAAAGGGTGAATTTCATGGCATGTGAACTATACCTCATAGAGCTGTCACTTAAAAAGGTAACTAAACTTCTCTATGATTACTCACTGCATACTCTAAAAGATAAAATGAAGAATACTTTATGTACAGTAATCTGGAGATGCCTTAGTGCAGTGGTTCTCAACCTTCCTAATGCCAAAACCCTTTAATACAGTTCCTCATGTTGTGGTAATCCCCAACCATAAAATTATTTTCGTTGCTACTTCATAACTGTAATTTTGCTACTGTTATGAATCATAATGTAAACATCTAATATACAGGATGTATTTAAGGGTTGCAACCCACAGGTTGAGAATCGCTACCTTGGTGAATCCCACAGAAACAACTGCAACAACAATAAAAAAAAAAACAGCTGGGCATTGTGGCGGGTGACTGTAGTCCTAGCTACTAGGGAAGCTGAGGCAAGAGAATTGCTTAAGCCTAAGAGCTTGAGGTTGCTGTGAGCTGTGACGCTACGGCATTCTACTGAGGGTGATATCATGAGACTCTGTCTCACCAAAAAAAAAAAAAAAAAAAAAAAACACCTACCTTTCCTGATCTTCTTTTTTTTTTTTTCCTGGCCGGGGCTGGGTTTGAACCTGCCACCTCCGGCATATGGGGCTGGCGCCCTACTCCTTTGAGCAACAGGCACTGCCCTCCTTTTCCTGATCTTAAGTCACACAAAGAAAAGTCAGTATTTCACTTTTATGTTTTTCTGTGTCACTCCACTAAAATGTTAAGCACCCTTAAGGGTAGTAAGGGTAGTGATTAAAGCATTTATCTCTATCCTCAGTACCCAGCAGAACACCTCTCAGAAGCAGGTACTCAGTGAATGTGTACTGCAGAAAGGAAG
Source organism: Perodicticus potto (assembly GCA_963574655.1). Classification (NCBI taxonomy): domain Eukaryota; kingdom Metazoa; phylum Chordata; class Mammalia; order Primates; family Lorisidae; genus Perodicticus; species Perodicticus potto. Next base: position 20,838 of record CAUYRH010004082.1, on the reverse strand, counting down.
TAACACAGGGCTATTTGCTGTTTTCAAGAAGCAATTCAGTACATTATATATAAATGGGCTTTTAAGATGAGATACTTAAGAAAGAAGACCTCAAAGGCAAAACATCTAAACACAATCTAGAAGAATAAATAGATCTTAACAGATAGCTTTCAGAATGGTGGGAAAGAGAATATTGGATAACAGCTCTTGATAAAAATCAGGCAGGGTACAGGAAAGTAATGTACAAGGTATGCCAAACAGATTGCTAGTCACCTGGTTTGGAGGTGTACATGAAAGAAGGGATGAGCTAAGATATTCTGCCATAACGTTACATCTAGACTTGACTCAATATGGACTGGTGAATCTCTAAACACCTTCGAACAGTTTTGTACAGAGATTTGACAATTTAAAATTTTAAGAGTATTACTCAAGAAACAATGTGAAAAATAGAAAGAAAATGCTGCAAGCACAAGGGCCAAATAAAGAAGCGACCGCAATATCCAGGTGAAAAAGCAGGTAGGATGGAAATATAGTGTAAAACACATCAAAACAAAAACATTACCTACCTTGAGTGACTAAGAAGAAAAGGAGGACATTAACAGAAAAAAGAAAAGAGGTGAATGTGCAAGTTACATGGACATTAACAGAAAAAAGAAAAGAGGTGAATGTGCAAGTTACATGGACAATGGGGATTTATTTTATGTAAGGCACAGAGCCCCAGATACAATCAATCTAACAGATCATACAAAATTTGTGTGTAAAACATACGCGTGCAGATGCACGTGCGCATGTGTATAACTATGTGTGTGTATAACAATGTGAGCCAGGCAGTAACAAGAGCTATAAGAAATATAAATGAAAAGATACAGGAATACATTCATGCATCACTTGATGATGGGGATACAATCTAAGAAATGTGTAGCTAGACAATTTCATCATTGTGTGAAACATTTTTTTTTTTGAGACAGAGTCCCACTCTGTTGCCCTGGCTTGAGTGCCGTGCATCATGATTTACAGCAACCTCAAACTCTTAGGCTTGAACAATCCTCATGCCTCAGCCTCCCCAGTAGCTGGGACTATAGGCGCCCGCAACATCCAACTAGTTTTATTTTCTTTCTATTTTTAGTAGAGACAGAGGTCTCACTCTTGCTCAGGCTGGTCTCAAACTCCTAAGCTGAGGCAATCTTCCCAGCTTGGCTTCCCAGAGTGCTAGCTAGGATTACAGGCATGAGCCACAACGCCTGACATATGAACTTCTTAACAGTGTACTTATACAAACCTAGATGATATAGCCTACTACACAGCTAGGCTATGTATAGCCTATTGCTTCCTGGCTACAAACCTACATTGCATATAACTGTACTGAATTTTGCAGGCAACTGGAACATAATGGTAAGAATTCATGTATATAAACGTATCTAAACATAGAAAAGGTACAGTAAAAATATGGCATAAAGATCAAAAATGGTGTACCTGCATAGGTCACTTACCCAAAATGGAGCATGGAGGACTGGAAGTTGCTCTGGGTGAGTCAGTGAGGAATGAGTGAATGTGAAGGCCTAGGACATTACTGTACACTACTGAAGACTTCATAAACATTGCACACCTAGGCTACACTAAACTTATAAAAAATAATTTTTATTGCATAATAAATTAACTTTAACTTATTGTAACTTTTTACTTTATAAACTTTTAAAGCTTTTTAACTTTTTGACTCTTTTGTAAAAACATTTAACTTAAAACATGAACACACTGTATAGCTATACAAAAATATTTTTCCTCATACTTTTATAAGCTTTTTCTATTTTTAAAATATTTGATTTTTTTTTACTTTATAAAATTTTTTATTAAAAACTAAGACACACACACACAAATTAACCTAGGCCTACACAGGGTCAGAATCATGACTATCACTGTCTTCTGCCTCCACATTTTGGCCCACTGGAAGGTCTCCAGGGGCACTAACACACATGAAGTTGTCATCAATGTCATGGAGTAACAATGTCTCCTTCTGGAATAACCCTGAAGGACCTACCTGAGGCTACTTTACAGTTAACTTTTTAAAAATAATCAAATAGGCTCGGCACCTGTGGCTCAATGGGCTAAGGCGCCAGCCACGTACACCTGAGCTGGAGGGTTCAAATCCAGCCTAGGCCGGCCAAACAACAATGATGGCTGCAACCAAAAAATGGCCGGGCATTGTGGCGGGCGCCTGCAGTCCCAGCTACTTGGGAGGCAGAGGCAAGAGACTTGCTTGAGCCCAGGAATTAGAGGTTGCTGTGAGCTGTGATGCCACAGCACTCTACCCAGGGTGACAGCTTGAGGCTCTGTCTCAAAAAAAAAAAAAAAAAAAAAGTTACACCTTTAATCCACAATATCTTTTCGGAAAACATCCAGCAAAATTATATCTTTTTACTTTTTCTTTAAATGTTTTCTTATTAAATCATAACTTTGTACATTGATGCATTTATGGTGTTCAGGGTACTGCTTCGATATATAATGTGAAATGCTTACATTGAACTAAGTAACACATCCATCATAATTATACTCATTTCTTAATATTTTTGAAATGTCCCACTGCATCATGAACATTAGGTGAGGTTCCCCCTGAATACCCTCCCTCCTCCCATATCCCTCCTCCCCTCCTCTCTCTCTCCTCTTTTCTTCTACTTTCTGGACTATAATTATGTTTTGCCATTCGTACGAGTGTATAGGTGGTTATATATTGATTTCATAGTAGTATTGAGTACATTGGATACTTTTTTTCCATTCTTGAGATACTTTACTAAGAAGAATATGTTACAGCTCCATCCAGGTAAACATAAAAGATGTGAAGTCTTCATCTTTTTTCATGGCTGCATAGTATTCCATGGTGTACATAAACTACAATTTGTTAATCCATTCATGGGTCAATGGGAACTTGGGCTGTTTCCATGTCTGGGCTATTATGAATTGGGCTAAAGTAAACATTCCTGTGCAAATGTCATTGTTGTAAAATAATTTTGGGTCATCTGGGTGTATACCTAGCAGAAGAATTGCAGGATTGAATGGTAGGTCTACTTTTAGCTCCTTGAGTGTTCTCCAAACTTCTTTGTAAAAGGGTTGTATTAGCTTGCATTCCCACCAGCAGTGTAAAAGCATTCCCTTCCTTCTTTCCGCATCCACGCCAACATCTGTAGTTTTGAGATTTTGTGATGTGGGCTAATCTTACTGGAGTTAAATGATATCTCAAAGTGGTTGATTTGCATTTCTCTGATGATTAAGGATGATGAGCATTTTTTCATGTGTTTGTATCTTTTTACTTTTTGACCAAAATTTTCTCTTTTAACTTTCGATGGCAACTGGGGAAAAAGGCATATATGAAATGTATAGTTTCCATGAATAATTCTTAAGGGAGATAATAAAGCTGACTTCATTTTACAAAGATGAAATAGGTATATTATATAAAACCCAAAAGGTTCTATTCACTTACTAATGTGAAAGAGAAAGTGCTATGTATAGAGGGGGAATATAAGTGAATGAATGAAATAATGTTTTTTTTTTTTTAGTTAACTATTATCTGCAGGTCAAGCTGTGTAAAATCAGCTTGATCTACTGCATAGCTTCATTTAAGTTAGTACTTTTGAAGATGACTTAACATTTCTCAAGTAATTTCAGGGTCCTGGTTGATCATATGAAGTACCAGAGTATTCTGGTTTCCATGATCATTAGTATAATTTCTAAACTTTTTACTACATGCTGTTTCCAGGAGAAAAACTTAATCAGGATAACTTCTATAATATCTTCTTGTGTGGGCTAAGGTCATGAGACAATTACACTAGAAGCCTCCGGACTTTGGGGAAGTCTTCATGTGCTTCTCACAAGTATAAAAGAATGTGTCCACTAAGGTTAGTTTAAAGGTATAAAAGAAGACTGTATTCATCTATTATTTTAAAAATAATTTCACAAGGACATTTGCACCAGAATGTTTATTGCAGCTCAAATCACAATTGTCAAGATGTGGAAGCAACCCGAGTGCCCATTAGCCCATGAATGGATTAACAAACTGTGGTATACATATACCATGGAGTACTATTCAGCCATAAACAAGATGGAGACTTCACATCTTTTGTGTTTAGCTGGATGGAGTTGAAACACATTCTTAAATTATCTAACAATGGAAAAAAGTATCCAATATACTCAATACTAATAAGAAACCAATATATAAACAACTACACGTTTACACGAAAGAAAATCACAAGTATATTCGAGTGGAGGAGGGGAGCAGAGAAGGAAGAAGGGAGGGGAGAGAAGAGAGAGTGATTGTTGGGATCTCACCCAATGTGTACAATGTGAGGGGTGTTCAGCACGCCCCCAGGTGAAGGGCTCAACTACAACTTGAATTTTACCTTAGAAATGAAAACAATGTAACCTAAACATTTGTATCCTCATATTAATCTGAAATAAAAAAAAGATAAATAAAAATAACTTCTTCAGTTGAGAGGGATATATACTTTCTGAGCAATTGGTTGTCAAATAAACAATGTTTCTCACTTTGTTTTTTGCCCAGTCAGTGTGTGTTTGTAGACACAACTGAAATGCTTGCATATGTGGCTCTCTGAGAAGGGAGTCAATGGCTGACTTTGACAGGGCTTTAAGTGTTTATTGCTATAATAACAGACTAGCACACTTGAAGAAGTTGTTTACTAAAGAGACCCCAGTGGCTGAATGTGCTGTGTGGAGCACAGCTGGTCCATTCCCTCTAACCAACTTCACAACCCATAAAGACTGTGATCTGGCTGAATTGTCTGGAATCTTGGCAACTATTCTGGAAATGACAAATGTGATGGAGGAACCCACTATGTGGAGATTCAGGCTGTCTTATCTCTCTTTTTTTTTCAATGTTCTTTCTTAACATTTTCGATGTGTTATAGACACATAAGGAATGACAGTCCTTAAAGGTTAAGTGTAATGATTTTTAGATTCATTTTAGCAGCATAAAAATTGCTCCTGGATGGGTTCTCGGTCAGGTTCCCTAAATATGAAAGAAACAGAAGTAGAGTTCTGGTTGCAATGAGGTTTGGCTACCTTAGTCTCCTCCCCCTCCATCCCTTCTTTCCCTTTCCAGGTCTCTGAGGCATACCCTGGAACTTGAATCTAAGAGAACAGCTCTGTTGGCCTTTCAAATGAAGTGGCCACAAATAATCTGCAGTCAATAACTTGACATGTACATGCTTGAGTATTACAATGAATAAACCTGGAGGATATTTTAGTTTTTGTGGAAAGGGGGAAAATTTCACCACTTTCTAGGTCTTTAACTCTGGGGACATTTTTACTTGGAATAAACTTTATCTAGTGTGTCTTTTTATAGCACATAAACCATAATTATAAATAAAGATGTTCAGGCATGTTTTCAGTTTTTTTTGGTCTTAACATACATATTAAGATTCTTAAATGATTCACAAACTAAAACTATCTGCCTGGTGTAGGGGGATAAATATGAATTTCTACCTTGAATTATATTTATATTAGCTCCATGAAAAGTGGACAAGTGGCTTACTATCTTTGACTTTCAGTTTTCCCATCCATAACATGGAAACACTGTTTGTAGTAACTGAACATCACCCCTCTCCCCAAAATGTCCACATCCTAATCCCAGAAACTGTGAATATGTTACCTGATATGGAGAGGACTTTGAAGATGTGATTAAGAATGTTGAGATAGGGGATTGTCTTTGTGGGCCCCAAATGTAATCACATGTATCCTTATGAGAGAGAGAGGTAAAGGGAGATATTTGACTACAGAAGATGAGAATTCAAAGTGAGTGGAGTGTTGTGGCTACAAGCCAAGGAATGCCAGTAACCATTAGAAGCAGGAAGAGACAAGGGATGTATTCTCCCCTAGAGCCTCCAGGAGGAACCAGCCTTGCCAACACCTTGATGTTTAGCTTAGTAGGTCTTATTTTGGACTTTTGGTCTCTACAATTGCAAGAGAAAAAATAATTTTATTCTTCTAAGCCACTAAGTTTGGAAGGTATTATAGCAGCATTAAGTAACTAATACAACATTTATCTTGCATGATTTTCATGGGTACTATAGTGAAGTCATATAAACACTGTGCAAAATGTCAGTGTACATAGTAGATTTTAACACATAGTGTGTCATTCTTCCTTTTGCAATAAAACATATGTAAATTGAAAAATAAAGTCTTCTTTCATGTTTACATGGATGCAGCTGGAACATATTCTTCTCAGCAAAGTATCTCAAGAATAGAAGAAAAAGTATTCAATTTACTCAGCCCTACTATGAAACCAATTTATAGCTTTCTTATGAAAGCTATAATCCGGCTCGGCGCCTGTGGCTGAATGGGCTAGGGCGCCAGCCATGTATACCTGAGCTGGCAGGTTCAAATCCAGCCCAGGCTGCCAAACAACAATGACGGCTGCAACCCAAAAAATAGCTGGGTGTTGTGGCGGGTGCCTGTAGTCCCAGCTACTTGGGAGGCGGAGGCAGGAGACTCGCTTGAGCCCAGGAATTGGAGGTTGCTGTGAGCTGTGAAGCCATAGCATTCTATCCAGGGTGACAGCTTGAGGCTCTGTCTCAAAAAAAATGAAAGCTATAACCCAATTATAGCCCAAGAAGAAGGGGGAAGGGGAGAGGGAGGGGAGAGGAGAGGGTAGGATAGGTGGAAGTAGGGTAATTGGTGGGACCGCACCTATGGTGCATTTTACAAGGGGACATATTAAATTTAATAAGTGTAGAATATAAATGTCTTAACACAATAACGAAGAAAATACGGTGAAGGCTATGTTAACCAATTTGATGAAAATATTTCAAATTGTATATAAAACCAGCAAATTGTGCCCCATGATTGCATCAATGTATACAGCTATGATTTAGTAAAAAAAAAAAGAAAGAAAAATAAAATTTGTGAATTAAATCAACGAGTGCATATAAAAAAGAAGACTTAACTACTCAGTGGTTTTTCAAAAGATGACAAAGATATAAAAAAGACTTAACTACTCAGTGGTTTTCCAAAAGATGACAAAGCACTAATTAATACACAAACAAGCCTTTAGATTTTTAAGGGAGAGACCATTATTAGTGCCACCTGGTTTTGTTAAGTTCATGTGCCTAGAGCTTTGTTCCTCATAGGTGTTGTGGGGCCTCTTTCTTGACTACCACAACCTGACACCCTGGACCACAGAGGGTTTACTGTACATAATTTTCTTCTGTGGATTTACTTCCCTAATTATGTTTGGCAGAGGCTAATTTTTATAGGAGCTTGAATTTTTCATTGAGGAAGGCAGGAGAGGAAGCCAGCACATGTTTCCCCATGACTCATGAAGTTCTCACAGGTGGTGCCTTAAGTACTGACCACATATATTTTGAATTTGAAATGAAAAGACTGTTTGAAAATATGATATGTGTATGTAACACAAGTGAGTCCTCATTATGGAGTTTTAAATATGAAATCATATGAGAGGACTAACATTTAAAGGATACTAATGTTCTGTTTGACACAACAAAAATATTGTGGTATAAAGTTAGCTACGGAATAAATGACAGTATTCTCTGTTATGAAGTGGGTGGCATGTACTTATGTCTCTTGATTCCCTGAGATTGTTCAGTCTTCGGGATATTTGTTTATATGTTTTTCTGGTCATCTTTATTGAAATCCTATGAAATGGAGGTATAGAACTCTTGGTTCATAATATGTTGGTTTATTCCCTTAGTAGGTATTTGTAATAACAATCAGGTCATTTTTCATTGGGAAATATCTTCAACATTCAGTTTATGAGTACATCTTTTTACCTACACTTGGAAATATAGCAAAGGGGGTGCTCTTTCATCTTTACAATGTCTTATTCAGTTTAAAACAGAGGTTCTCAATCTGTGGGTTGTGACCCACAGAAACTGTATTAAAGGGCCATGGCATTAGGAAGGTTGAGAACCACTGAAAGGAATTCTGGATAAAACACCGGTAAAGGCAGCAAAATATGGGTAATAAACATTCTTCATCTACTCCACAAAATTTATTATCCTAGTGTTTGTATAAAACAACTTAAATAATCATTTCTTTCCAAGACTAAACAGTTCTGAACTTTCCCTCTTGGCTTACCACCTGAGCATAATGAGGGCGGAGGAAAGCACTTGGAGTGATTACAAGTTGTTAAATTTTCCTGGGTGAAGACATTTTTCTCTCTTTTTCTTTGGTGACACTCCCAAAGAAGGCTAACCTTACTCTTCCAAATGCAGATTCTTTTGCAAAGAGAAATGGTCACTGAAAATCTGACCATAGTTCTGTTCTCAACAGGACCAGAAAGTGAGGGTGTAGGTTGAAGGATAAATGGATACAAAGATTTTAGGAGTTGCTGGAAGCAATACTTAACAACCCACTGCCTATCTTGATTTAGCTCTTAATTAACTAACTAAACAAATGTTGGGGAAAGAGTTCTTAGAAAAAGGGAAGGTATGATTCCATTGTTTTTGGGAGTTCAAAGGCCACTAATCTCAATGATAACTGTAAAAAGTGAATCTTGAAATATCTACAAGACCAATTTTTTTTTCTTTTCTTTTCCAAAATTTCAGGAGCAAACATTCAAAACAGTTCCTAATGGTCTTCCAATCCTACTCCCAGCAAAGCTCACTTCAGAGAGTGTGTTCAGGACTCCAGCTCTGTTATTCATTTTTTCTTTTCTTTTCACAGCTTTGAGTGACACTGAACAAATTGTGTGCAATATTTCAAGCTTTTAAAATGTTCCTGTTGTTAGGACTCAGAAAATGACACCCCCAAATGTGGTGCTTGGCATGCTGAGTGTTTTGAATTGAAGGAGACTGACTGGAAGCAGTGTCAGAAGCAAAGTCTCTAACAATCGCCTACAGTCCTATTCCATACCCTTCTTTCTTCTTTGAAATAAGTCATAGAATTTAAAATTCCTCTTCCCCAAGGTGGGTCATAGACACTTCAGAGCAAGCCGTAAAATCTAGAAAGGTCACTCTCTCTCTTCTTCCTTATTGAAGACCCTCATTCTGGAAGGGTCCTGCCCAATATCCAGGAGGAAGAAATGCTACATAAAGAAGTCAAGAAGAACCCGACAGACAGGCCTTACTGAGCTTTCCCATTCAGTCTGTTACCTACCATTAGATCACTCTTTTGTCTAACCATTTTTCTACATGGTAGTGCATTTTTCATTGAACCTAAGCATAAAAACAGTTTCCCTAGGTCTTTGAGTCTTCATTTCTGAAGGTTCCCATGTCACTTAAAACTTTGATTAAATAAATGTGTTGTTTTTTTCTTGTTAACCTGTCTTAAATTGTAAGAACATCAGCCATGATGGGTGAGGAAAAGGATTACACTTTTTCCATCCTTGCACACTTGAAGTTCTATGATAGCATTAAAATGAAAACAAGATTTTTATTTGTAAATTAAAAAATAATTTTAAAAATTACTTAGCAAATTTTTATTTTTGAGTGTATTATTTCTTTGAATTAATTTTTTTTTAAATTATTTTTGTTTTTTTTTCTTGTAAGCATTTTTTTATTTTTTTCCTTATTAATCATAACTATGTACATTGACACATTTATGGGGAATAGTGTACTGATTTGATATACATAAATTATTTTTGAATTGCTGTCACATATTCATGAAACACAATTTCAAAGATACTGGAAAGCAAATGTAACTTTTGTTCTGTCTCTCCTCTAGACACCTTGGTTTCCAGATGTAAATATCTTTACCTTTCCGTGGTGTAATCTTCCAGAAAAATTCTATGTATATACATTCTCATAAATTACAACATATTTTAAATTTGTTTTATATATTTTTAAAGAATATCTTGTTCTAATCAGCTTATAGAGAGCTTTCTGGTTCTTTTTAAAGTTGCATAATACTTCATCATCATAAAGAAGTATAGTCATTCCTCAGTGTTCTTGGGAGATTGGTTCCAGAACTCTTGGAACCAATACCAAAATCCATGGATGTGCAAGTCCCTTATGTAACATGGCATGATATTTGCATACAACCTATGCACATTCTCCTGTGTACATTAAACCACCTCTAGATTACTTACAATGTCTAATGCAATTTAAATATGTAAATAGTTGTCATACTGCATTGTTTTTATTTGTAATATTTTTATTATTAAATATATTTTCCTACATATTTTTGATCTGTGAATGATTGAATCCATGGATGGAGAGCCAGTACATGTAGATCACCAACTGTAACATATTTAACAAGTTTCCTATACATTTACTCTAGTTATTCATAATCATTGACATTGCAAATACATTATTTTAGCCAAGTGATAGTGCATTAACAAAAGAAATACTTACATGTATATTTGCTAGAGTAAAGGTATTAGTGTTGCAGTTCTGATACATCATGGCAAATTACTGTCCACAGAAATTTTATCAATCCTTCACATATGAGAATGTCTATTTCATATACCCTCGACAACACAATGTTTTGTCAAACTATTTAATATTTGACCATACTAAAAAATTTTAACCATGGCAGTCCTCTGTTTTTGTTTTTACTAAATCATAACTGTACATTGATGCATATATTGTGTACATTAATGTATTTGTGGGGTTCAGTGGATTGATTTGATATACAGTGTGAAATGCTAACATTGCACTGATTAACACATCTATCAAAATTATTTTCTTTTCTTTCTTTCTTTTTTTTTTTGTAGAGACAGAGTTTCATTTTATCGCCCTCGGTAGAGTGCCGTGGCGTCACACAGCTCACGGCAACGTCCAACTCATGGGCTTAGGTGATTCTTCTGCCTCAGCCTCTGGAGTAGCTGGGACTACAGGCGCCTGCCACAATGTCTGGCTATTTTTTTGTTTTGCAGTTCGGCCGGGGCCAGACTTGAATCTGCCACCCTCAGTATATGGGGCTGGTGGCCTACTCACTGAGCTACAGGGGCCACCCATATTCTTTTCTTAATAGTTTTGAAACGTACCATTGCATCATGCACATTAGGAAAGGTCCCCTAAAATACCCTCCCTCCTTCTACCTTTCTCCTCTCCCCTATCTCTCCTCTTCCCTTCTACTTTCTGATCCAGAAAGTAGTTATCTTTTACCATTTATATGAATGTGTAGGTGATTGTATATTGATTTCATAGTAGTATTGAGTGTATTGGATACTTTTTTTCAAGTATTCTTGAGATACTTTACTGAGAATATGTTCCAGCTCCATCCAGGTAAACATAAAAGATGTGAAGTCTCCATCTTTTTTATGGCTGCATAGCATTCCATGGAGTACATATATCACAATTTGTTAATCCATTCATGGGTCAATGGGCACTTGGTCTATTTCCAAGTCTTGGAAATTATGAATTAGGCTGCAATAAACATTCTGATGCAAATGTATTTGTTGTCAAATGATTTTTGATCATCTGGTTTTATTCCTAGTAGAGGAATTACAGGATCGAATGGTAGGTCTACATTTAGTTCCTTGCGTATTCTTTCCAAAAAGGTTGTATAGCTTGTATCCTCACCAAAAGTATAGAAGTGTTCTCTTCTCCCTGCATCCATTTTGTTATGTGGGCTAATCTTACTGGAATTAGATGATATCTCAAAGTGGTTTTAATTTGCATTTCTCTGATGATTAAAGATGATGAGTATTTTTGAATGTGTGTATAGGCTATGCACCTGTCTTCTTCAGAGAAGTTTCTATTCAAGTTTCTTGCCCACATAGAAATGGGGTTATTTGAGGTGGCGCCTGTGGCTCAGGATAGGGCACCAGCCACATACATGGAGGCTGGTGGTTTCAAACCCAGCCTGGGTCAGCTAAAACAACAATGACAACTGCAACAACAAAACAAATAGACAGGTGCTGTTGCAGGTGCCTGTAGTCTCAACTGAGGCAAGAGAATTGCTTGAGCCCAAGAGTTTGAGGTTGCTGTGAGCTATATGATACCAAGGCACGGCACTCTACTGAGGGTGACATAGTGAGACTCTGTCTCAAAAGAAAAAAATAAATGAATAAAAAGAAATGAGGTTATTTTTCTTTTCTTATTGATTAGTTTGAGTTCTCTGTGGATTCTAGTTATCAGACCTTTGTTGGAAGCATAATCTGAAAAATCTTCTCCCGTTCTGAAGGTTATCTGTTTGCTTTACTTACTGTGCACTTGGCTGTGCAAAATCTTTTAGTTTGATCAGATCCCAGTAATGTATTTTTGGTGTTGCTTCAATTGCCTGGAGGGTCCTCCTCATAAAATATTCTCCCAGGCCAATTTCTTCAAGTGTTTTCCCTGCACTCTCTTCTAGTATTTTTATACTTTCATGTCTTAAGGTTAGATATTTTATCCAGTGAGAATCAATTTTTGTTAATGGTGAAAGGTGAAAGGTGGGGTCCAGTATTAGTATTCTACAGGTCGCCAGCCAGTTCACCCAGCACCATTTGTTAAATAGAGAATTTTTCCCCCACTAAATGTTTTTGATAGGCTTATCAAAGATCAAAAGATGGTAAGTAGCTGGGTTCATCTCTTGGTTCTCTATTTGTTCCATAAATCTACCTCTCTGTTTTTGTGCCAGTACCATGAGATTTTGATCACTATAGATTTATAGTATAGCCTAAAGTCTGGTAACATGATACCTCCTGATTTGTTCTTATTTCTGAGTAATGTATTGGCTATTCAAGGTTTTTTCTGATTCCATAGAAAATGAAGCACTATTTTTCCAAGTTCTTTAAAGTATGACAATGGTGCTTTCATAGAGATTGCATTAAGTCTGTAGATTGCTTTGAGTAGTATGGACATTTTAACAATGTTAATTCTTCCCAGCCATGAGCATGGTATGTTTTTCCATTTTTTTTTTTTTAATTTTGACCTCATTTTATTTTTATTTTATTTTTATTATTAAATCATAGCTGTGTACATGAGTGTAATCAAGGGGTACAATGTGCTGGTTTCATTTAGAATCTGACTATTTTCATCAAACTGATTAACATAGCCTTCATGGCATTTTCTTAGTTATTTTATGAAGACACGTGAGCTGACTGGTCAATAGCTCCTTTAGTTCTAACAGATCATATCTCAATCACTTCTACTGTAGCTAGTTGGGTCTTCATTGTTCACATAGTCATGAAAGAGGCTTTCTTTGAGGTCTTTTATTTTCCCCTATAGATTCCAAAACTTTTATATAGTGTCTTGTAAGCCAGGTCATATTTCAGCATCATGTTCCTGAAACACACCTTCCCTCCTTTTTTTTTTTCTCCTGAAAATGTGTTATACTGAAGCTTTGTATAAAAAAGAAAAGTTTAAAAACTTCGTATACATATAATACTACCAGCTAAGCAACTGGGCTATTTATTCTTCCTGGTCTTCAATTTCCTAGGGCACGATAATTCTCTTTTTACTTTATTGATAGTTTTGAATACTACAGACAAAACTGATATAAAAGGTCTGATACATAGCAGACTTTCAATAAATGTTAGTTTTTCCTTCTCTATTTTTAAGCACTTTAATATGCCTACATTTAATCAACCAAAATGTCATTATGGTATAATGTCAGATCCTGTGGCAACTTGCTCTCATAGTTATTTTTAAGATCTCTAATACAAAACAGTTCTGAAGAAATGGAGATGGTCCTAAACCATTAAGAAATGAGATTTCAGTGCTCTTGAAGACTAAATCCTTTTTACAAAATTTATTAAAGTCATTCTTTGTATTCTTTTGGATGATTGTTTTGAAAAGTCAGGCCAGGAGGCAGTGGTTTTCAAACAAAAGGGGTTGATGAACAGTGTGACATATGAGTTTAGGGGATGTTTATGTGACTGGGAAAAAGATATGAGAATTTAAGGTCCATTAAGAAAGAAAAAGAGAGGGAATGAATACGGAGACAAACTGAACCTGGAAATGTTGATGGAGATCAGAGAATAAATGAACATGCCTGTCAGGAAATTGACTATGAACAACATGGAGCTCTTCCAGCACAAGTTGCAGGGAGGGATTGTGTGACCAACGTTTCAGTTACCTATTGCCAGATGACAAACAACGTTCAAATGTGTTGGCTTTACACAACCATACATACTGGGAGATGTGGTTCACTGGAACCATCATTATCTACCATCGTCACCCATCCTCTGGTTTGGAAAGAAATCTGATAGCAGGATAAAGAATGGACTGGATCAGAGAAAGATTTGAAAATAGAGTACTAGTTCTTTAGAGACCAAAACATACATGCATAAGCAGGAATCTGCATAAAACTTCTAAATCTGGATTGACAACTACAGGCAGTCCTCAGGTTAAGAAAAAGATAGATTGTGTAGTTTGGTTCTGAAGTTGAATTGGCATGTAACTTGAAGGAGGTACATTGCCTAAAATAGCCTCTGTTCATAAGCTTGAATTGTACATAAGTAAGATGTTTGTAACTCAGGGACTATCTGTATTCCTAAAAAATCTCAAAAGAGGTGGAAAGTAGTAATAGGAATATATTTCTTTTGACCCATAAGTAACCAAGCCATCCCTTCTTTTCTATCCCTTCAAAATAAAGGGCATCAGAATTGCAAAGAGAACTGAATAAAACTAAATAATATATCTTACATATTTCATCTTCAAATTTCTCCAAAATATTGGCTTTGTTTATTGTTTGATGGTGTGTTACTTTGCTTTACTCTTGCTGTATTTTTGTTCCTCTCCATTGTCTAACCTACTAGGATGTCACTTCTCACCCTTCACTGAGCCAAGAGAGTACATATTGACTTCACGTCTGAGAGATTTTTATAAGTAGCTAGGACATACGAAGAATAATCACTATGGTATTTTATTCAATACTTTCACAGTCAGTGTTATCTGTGAATATTTCTTAGTAATCAATCACTAACTTAGGTAAAAAAAAAATATTCCTTTAAAACTTTTATAGAAGTTCTCCTAAGGCATTTGCATGAGCAGAAAGTCCTCAGGATTGAACAGATTCAAAGTCAGCTCTGCTAAAAAGGATGTTGGTGATTTGTGGCCAGTTACCTAACCTAAATAGTAGCTCTCTTAATCTACAGAATGAATGGGTTGGATTTAACACATAAAATATCTTCCACTCTTCATATCTTTTATAAACTTTGACTCTCCTTAGAAATGTAAGTAATGTGTGACCCAAATGGTCATTTCATGTATTTTGATTTATTGTCCTTCAAAAATTGGGTACTTGTCTTGTTAGTATTAAAATCAATCCAGATTTCTTATGCCAGAAACCAAAAATCAAGAAGAACTGAAAATCTCATAAAATACTCAGATTAATGTCAAAGATGCTGTGGTTACCCATAATCAGCAAAAATGTTGGATGAACACACACGGGGTCGATGCTTATAGGATTTGGAATTTTAAAATTATTGTAAATACATTTTCCATAATAAATCCATTATACCAAAGAATGGTAATACTTTGCATTAGTATTACATGTAGTACTTCACAGATGTTACTTCTTTTAGAAGTTTAAAACTTACATATATGTGTATTTACTAGGATTAGCAATTATGAGTCTTAATATAGGTGTGGGTGGAACAAAAATTTATTCTGTGTGAAATATAATGTCTGTGATAAAGAAGTTTATGTATTCATATATTTATTCATTCCTTTATACATCAACCATTTTTTAGATGTTCACTACATGTCAAGAAGCATGCTAATTGCTATACAGTGAAAAGGAATTAAGATCTTTTCTTAGAAGTAGTAATATTCTAGGAGCAGATATAGCAATTACAAAATAAAGTGATAAGTATGATAGATATTAAGGGTCACCTAGAGAGAGCACCTAATTGGGATTAAAAATGTTAGGTTAGGTTATCAGAAGAAGTTACATCTTGACTAAGGCAAATTGGTGGATAATAAAGTATTTCAGGCAGAGGTAGAAATCATACTCAAGTTCAGAGACTAGAGAGATGATATTAGGGAATGATAGGGTAAATATTTAGCCTAAGTTTAATATAGATTGAATACAACATGGGAAGTGATGTAGGGTAGGCTGTAGATGTCAACAAGGAAAACACTGAAGGATACGGTTAACCACAGAAGAACATTGAATTCCATTCTAAAAGCACTGAATGGTAGGAAGGTAGGATGTGGGAGAAAGTTATCAGGTTTGATGCCCAGTTTTTCATCACTAGCACTGGGATTGTTGTTGGTGTCTCTCATTGAGCTATGGATCCCATAACAAGGGAGCAAACTGGGACAGATAGACAGAAATAAGAGTTAAAGTCTTAGAAGTGTTAAGTCTTTGGAGTTTGTGTGACCCCTAAGTGGAAATGCCAAGTATTGAGTTGGGTGTGGTAGTTATAGGACTTACAAGAGAATTGTGAGCTGAAGGAATAAACTGGTGAGTTGCCAAATAAAGGCAATAATGATAATGATACTAAATTCTTATTTGGAGCTTACTATGTTCTAGTTATTATTAGAAGTTCTTTACACATACTAATTAATTAAATCACAATAAATCTTTGATGCAGATAATATTATTTTCATTGTTTACATGAGAAAACAAAGACACAAAGTGGCAGAGCCAGGATTGAACACAAGCACCTTGGCCTGAGAGTCCATACACTTACATTAAAGTAATTTAATGTATAGAAAGTCTGATATCTGGCCTAAGGAAAATATATACAATGATGATAGATATAGCTGCAGAGGGGAGTGAAAAGAACATCAATATTTTAGATACTGGAAGAAAAAGAAAAACATACAAAAGGAGATAGAAAAAAGAAGGATAATAGAGGGGAGGAATGTCTGTGTTATAACAGTTCAAAGGAAAAACAATTTCTAAGTCAAAAGGAATAGTCAATGTTATTATATTCTGCACAAAAGTCAATGAAGATCAGTCCTAAAATGTGCTGACTGGGCTTGACTCATGATGAACCCACTGTGAAAAGTCTTGTATGTCATGCTGAAGGATTTGACTCATGTTCTGTGATCCAGTGACTATCTGGGTTTTGGACATCAGAATCTTCTGGTTGTGTGTTAGATATGCAGATGCCTATATCCTCATCCCAGACCCATTGACTTAAAAACTCTTGGGACACAGGGGAGCACATAAGCACTTTAAAGCTCTGCAGAAGGAGGGAGGGAGGGGCAAGATGGCCGACTGGAAGCAGCTTTCGACAGAGGCTCCTGTCCAGAAGAAAAGATAACCTTCAGAAACTGCCCAATTGAGCTGAAGACTGAGAGCCCAGCCGAGAGAGAGAAGTGATAGCTGCAGGTCACCTCTGAAGCAAGCTGCAACGTACAGAAACCAAGCTTCAGGTAGAAAACTGAACTAAAATTTTCTGCCATTCTGAACTTCCAGAACACCCTTCCCCCTCTTATCTGACGTGCCAGAAGCCTGACTTCTGCTAAAACTGAGGGAGGAGGACTTGAGGTGCGCTCACTCTCCCTATGTGCTGGATCAGGCGACCCACCAGGTAAGACACTCAGGGCCCCACCGAGCCCCAGCCAGCCCCCAGGCCAGGGACGCTGCTGGGACCCCCACGCAGCTTTGTTCTGCTCCCCACTGGGCCTCAGCCTACCACCTGCAGTGGCCATGAACTCCACCGGCACCCCCGCTGGGCCTTGGCTTGTGCCACCAGTGGCCAGGAACTCCACCAGGACTTCCGTGCCCCCTGATTTGCACCCCGCAGGGCCTTAGCCCACCACCAGCAGCGGCCAGGAAGTCTGCAAGGACTCGCCCATGGTGCTGATCTGTGCCCTGCCAGGCCTCAGCCCACCACCCACCGAGACCCTTGCCCATCCGTGCCCCAGGCCCGCTGCCCACAGTGGCCTGGAACTCCACTCCACTGGGACCCCAATGTAGCCCCGATTGGCACCCAGCTGGGCCTTTACCCACTGCCAGCAGCAGCCAGGAAGTCCACTGGGACTCCCTCCCAGGGTGATCTGTGCCCAGCCTGGACTCGGCATGCAGCCCTCCAGGACACCCGAGTGGCTCTGATCCATGCCCTCAGGAACTCAGCCCTCTGCTTGCAGCAGCCAGGGACTCTGCCGGGCCTTGCCTCCCCACCTGGCCTGCTGTGGCCAGGGACCCCGCTGGGACCCCCACACTGGAACTTCACTTGCCACCCACACCAGCCAGGGGCTCCTCCAGGAACCTGGCAGGCCTCCGCCTGCCTGCCTGGGCCAGGAACTCTGGGAGCCAAGCAACCCACCTCTTCCCCTACCCTCTCTGCCTCCACACTGGCCCCGCGTGTCTGGCCAGGAACCTAGGAGGCTATGTGACCTGTGCCCTCCCTCCAGAGTCCTCCTCCCAGCCAGAGAATGCTGGAGGCACAGGCTCCCTTTGCAAAGGCCACCGGGTGCCCCGTCCCACACCCTGCTGCTTGATCCGGGCTTGCCACACTCCAGAGCTGCTCGTGCAGCCAGAACTCCCTGGGCGGGGCAGTCTCAGAGGAGCTACACAGGGTCACTCCCTACAAAGATCCAGTAACAACAGAGTGATCCAGCCCAGGTCTGATCCGGGAGAGACACCTCCCCAACTCTTAGGACAGTCATAGGCAACAGTGAAAAATAATCATGAGGTGGAATCAACAGAAAAACTTTGGCAATATGAATAATCAGAGTAGATCAACTCCCCCAAGGAACGATAAGGGAGATACAGCACAAGATCCCTTGCATAAGCAAATGGCTGAGATGTCAGAAGTTGAATTCAGAGTCTAGATAGCAAATAAGATCAGCACAATGGAGGAAAAGTTGAAATTAGAATTTCAAGCAGTAATCCAAAAGATGACCCAAAAGATGTCTCAAGAATTCAACAAATTCAAAAACAAAATGTCCAAAGATTTTGACACATTGAGACAAGAAGTTGTAGCCCTCAGAGATCTCAGAAATACAGTAGAATCCCTCAGTAACAGAATGGAGCAAGCAGAAGAAAGGATTTCTGACATGGAAGACAAAGCTTTGGCACGCTCTCAAACTTCCAAAGAAGAAGAGAAATGGAAGGCAAAAACGGATTCTCTCAGACAGCTCTGGGATAACTCGAAGAAAATCAATATTCGCCTTATAGGGATACCTGAAAACAATGAAGTGGCATCACAAGGCACTGAGTCTCTTCTTTTCTTTTTTTTTCTTATGAGACGGAGCCTCAAGCTGTCACCCTGGGTAGAGTGCCATGGCATCACAGCTCACAGCAACCTCCAATTCCTGGGCTCAAGCGAGTCTCTTGCCTCTGCCTCCCAAGTAGCTCAGACTACAGGCTCCCACCACAACGCCTGGCCATTTTTTGGTTGTAGCCATCATTGTTGTTTGGTGGGCCCGGGCTGGATTTGAACCCGCCAGCTCAGGTGTACGTGGCTGGCGCCTTAGCCTGTTGAGCCAGAGGTGCCGAGCCTGAGTCTCTTCTTTATTAGATTATGAAAGAGAACTTTCCAGACATGCCAAGAGATTCTGAAATTCAGATAGCAGACAGTTTCAGAAACCCAGCCTGACCCAACCCAAATAAGACATCCTTCAGGCACATCAAAATTAAGTTCACTAAAGTTAATATGAAGGAGAAAATCCTAAAAGCAGCCAGGCATAAGAAATCCATTACCTACAAGGGGAAGAATATTAGAATAACTGCAGATCTCTCTGATCAAACCTTTCAAGCTAGAAGAGAATGATCATTGACTTTTAATCTCCTAAAACAAAAGAACTTTCAACCCAGGATCCTGTATCCAGCTAAACTGAGTTTCATTTATGATGGAGAAATTAAATACTTCAACGACATCCACATGTTGTAGAAATTTGCTATAACTAAACCAACTATCCAGGATATTCTCAGACCTATCCACCACAGTGACCAGTACAAACCCCCACCACAAAAGTAAACTCACCCAGAAACTATCACATTTCATCTTCCACAGTGATGAAAGGATTAAAAATGTCCACTAGACTTTCTAAAGATTCATCATTACTTTCAATTAATGGGAATGGTTTAAATTGTCCTCTAAAGAGGCATAGGTTGGCTGACTGTATAGAAAAACTCAGGCCAGATATCTGCTGCATACAAGAATCTCACCTTACCTTAAAAGATAAATTTAGACTCAAGGTGAAGGGATGGTCATCTATATTCCAGGCAAATGGAAAGCAGAAAACGAAGGTGTTGCATTCTTATTTGCAGATACAATAGGCTTTAAACCAACCAAAGCAAAGAAGGATAAAGACGGATATTTCATATTTGTTAAAGGTACCACTCAATATGATGAGATTTCAATTATTAATATTTATGCACCCAACCAGAATGCGCCTCATTTTATAAGAAAAACTCTAATAGACATGAGTAACTTGATTTCCTCCAGCTCCATAGTAGTTGGAGATTTTAATACTCCTTTAGCCGTGTTGGATAGATCCTCCAAAAAGAAGCTAAGTAAAGAAAGTTTAGATTTAAACTTAACCATTCAACACTTGGATTTAACAGACATCGACAGAACATTTCATTCTAATAAAATTGAATACACATTCTTCTCAGCACCCCATGGAACATACTCCAAAATCGATCACATCTTAGGTCACAAGTCTAATGTCAGCAAATTTAAAAGAATAGAAATTATTCCTTGCATCTTCTCCAACCATCATCTAATAAAAATTGAACTCAATAACAACAGGAATCTGCATACTCATACAAAAACATGGAAGCTAAATAACCTTATGCTGAAGGATAGCTGGGTCATAGACGAGATTAAGAAGGAAATTACCAAATTTTTGGAACAAAATGATAATAAAGGCATGAATTATCAGAACCTCTGGGATACTGCAAAGGCAGTTTTAGGAGGGAAATTTCTAGCACTGCAAGCCTTCCTCAAGAAAACGGAAAGAGAGGAAGTTAACAACTTAATGGGACATCTTAAGCAACTGGAGAAGGAAGAACATTCCAACCCCAAACCCAGCAGAAGAAAAGAAATAACCAAAATTA
>CAUYRH010004080.1:0-13098 GCA_963574655.1 Perodicticus potto | reverse complement strand
GCCTTGGTGTCTCCTTCACTTTACACTTGGGACTAAATGTGGAACCTCCATTTCCTATGCCTAGGTCAGTTTCTTGTGAATTTCCTAGGCCTGAATTCCATGGATGGACTGTGTCCATTCATTGATACACTCATTCACCTTCCCCCCCCCGCGGAAGGGACTGCATTCATTCGTTTCCTGGCCAAGGAACCCATACACCTGAGGCTCGAGGCCTAGAGGAGGAGACGGGGAAAGACCGGGAGAGGAACGGAGAGAGCTTCTCTCTCCCCACTTGAAATCTCTCCCACTACCAGGAGCTTTGGTGTTTTCTGTATTCTTTTCTGTAAATCAATTCTGTCTTACCACGGAGGGGTGGGGGGGTGGGGGGAAATAATGTAATGAAGAATAATAAAATACGTGTATTTAAAAAAAAAAAGACATCAGTAATCAGAGTAAGTCCAAAGTAGGAACTCCAGTCTGTATAATCCCACTTATATGATCACATTCACAGCAACACTATGGACACTAGAAGGTACTAGGGTTTGGGAAGAAGTGGCACGAGTAGTTATTGCCTAATGGTGATAGTTTCTGTTTGGGATGATGAAAAAGTTTTGGCAACAGACAGTGATGATGCTTGCACCAACACTGTGAATATACTAAAATGACAATAAACTGTACACTTAAAAATTGTTAAAAGGGAACAGTGTATTTTATATACACACACATATTATATAAAACTATAATGAAAATAAATAAATCAAAGTAACTTAAAGTCTCAGAAAAAAAACCAATAAAGAAACAGCTAAAATAATAAAGAAAAATGACTTTGCATCAATACCTTTCTATGCATTGCCTTCGAGATAGGGGAGGTTGACATCTTCGGTTATGAGCTTCTCGGGCAGCAAGTCTAGCTTCTGACAACTGAAAAAGTACAAAACCCATTCAAAAAACTACGAAACTTGCCATCATCCTAGAAAAACTAGTACATGTATCACATTTTGACATCAAGAAGCCAGAAATTTTATGCTCACTTAGGCAATACATATACTCAAAAAAGAAGCCAGAAGTCAATCAATACAACAAGCCATTCTAGAGAAAATAAAACCCAGAAAAGAGGGAAAATTCTAGAGTGTTTGAAACAATATTAAATGTATTCAAACACTGAGGGATTAACTCACACCGTGATCTTAATGTGTCTGCTGAAGAGACCAGTTTTATAATAAGCCTTCTAACAAAGTTGACAATTTTCTTGCCAAAGCTTTCGGAAACTTTAACTTGAGTTAAGTCCAAGAGGATACCAACCCCATAGCTAAATCTCTTTAAGTGCCTGCATCGGTCATCCAATAGCTATATAAAGCATGTTCAATGCAAATGTTCAAAAAAGGTGTTTTTTAAACACTTCTTGGAATGATTATGACCTACATGTTTCAGTGAGAAATCTACATTTGCAAATACAAACGGAATGTTTGTGCCCCCCAAAATTGAGATGTTGGAGCCTTAACTCCAGTGTGATGGTATTTAGAGGAATGGACTTTGGAAGGATAATTAGGCCACAAGGGTAGAAACCTCATGAATAAGATTAGTGTCCTTATAAGAGACAGTGAGGATATAACGAAAAGACAGCCCTCTGAAATTAGGAAGAGACTCTTCAACAGGCATTGGATCGCCAGCACCTTGATCTGGACTTTCCAGCCTTCAGAACTGTGAGAAATAAATTGTTTAAGCCCCCTGTCTATGGTGTTTTTGTTCCAGGAGCCAGAACTCATCAGCCACCCAATATTAACACCTCAAAGTATCTGAAGGGCAAATGAGTTTCTGAGATGGTAGTTTAAGACATCAGTAATCAGAGTAAGTTCAAAATAAGTAGGAACTCCAGTCTTCTGAACCCGCCCTCCCCCAAATGGTCTCTCCAACTCTCTTAAGAGATTTGTTTCATATAATGTACAAACTGCATATTTTTATTGGTCTAGAAAACATTGTCGATAAAATCGTCACATATACCAAAAATAAAAGAGTATTCAAAAAGTTGATATACCTTTTCATCTTCCCATTGAAAAAAATTACAGTCTTTTCTATCTCTACAGGCTGAGCAGGCATAAAACCTCCGGGTTTCTTCTTTCCCTTGATTCACCTTTACAAACAGAAGAGTGGGTCCTAGTTCCAGAAAAGAAAAAACATGTCGAAGCCATCTAGATCAAGCTCCTAGTTTTCACTGCCCTTAAATAAAACTCGTTTTGATTTTACGTATAATTTATCATAATTAAATCCACCAATGTTTAATAAACGTTTCTTTTCTTTCAGTCACAACATTCAGGGGCTGACTATTTTAAAATAACTTTTGAAAACTAGTTTTTCCAGAAATAAAATGCTACTGTCAGTATAGATGCTGTTTGCAGCATAAAGGATACAAAGCTAAAACTAAAACAGAGGGGCCCAGAAAATGGAATACTTTGCCATCCCTTGTGCGTTATCCTTTCAGTGGAAATTTGAGTTTTTAAAAGTTGGACACACTCTCTTTCTCCAAGTTAGAGAAAAATTGAGTCTGGTTTCCATGCAAGAATTCATTCTATTGTTCTCTTTAACTATCCTTTTATTGAAAAGACCTATCAGCAATTGAAATCCCCCAGCACTTGTCAACGAGAATCATTCAATACCAAGCATCCTGTTTGCCTACTTTCAGCCTGTCCCACCCCCGCCAAAAAGATGGAATAGTTCTGAAGCCAAAAACCACAAGTCTTCGCGGACTTGCTCTGGAGATTTCTAAAGTAAGTTGAAAAACACAGCGCCCAGAGAAAGCAGCACTTTCTAAGCATCACGCATGTCCGGAGAGAAAGGCAGGTACAAACGGGGGAGGTCTAGAAGACCTGGCCACGTCCAGGCTAACCCACGCCCCAGGCGCCAACCCACCGTGAGGGCACAGGGGCGCGGGGACGGCAGGATCAGAGGAAACCACCACCTCCACCCCCAAGCATCCCCGGCGACCCGCGCTCTCCTCTGTCTCCACGGCTTCAAGCCTGTGCCTGGGGGAAGCCATCTTCCCGCCGCCTTCCCGAAAGCCTCAGTCCGAACCAAGGAGCCTGAAGAAGAGCGCCGCCGCGATCCAAAGTTTCACAGCGCCCCCGCGCGCCTTGGATGAACTTGGGGCTGCCTCGGATGAAGCCACGCCCCAAAACCGAGTCCCCGCCGCCTCCCGGGGGCTGCTCTTCAGCGGCCCCTAGTGGAGGGGCTCGCAGGTCACTTGTTGGACCTATGCGGTGAGCTCACTTATATCCGCCTGACCCTCAGCACCTGCAAGTACCTTCCTTTCATAACAATATAAGCAGAAGATGAGACGACTCTTGGGAACGAAGATTTGGTAGCATTGTAGGTCCAAAAGGCAGTGTCACCGCCAACAGCAGCTGACATAGAGATGAAATGGCTGCAGCAGCTGCACTTGGAGGAAACCATACTCGGTTTTTCAAAGTCACAGTCACAGCAGCATCATTAACTTTTGCACAGATTCCAGTTGCATAGTTGTCTCTTTGACAAGTGCTTGGGTATTTCATTTGTCGATCTGCATACTCGTTGACATTTATACATCAGAGAGAAAGAAAATTGTTCCTATTTGCTGATGACATGATTGTCTACACAAAAAGTCCCAACGAATCCACCAGGAAAAAAAAACTCTTCATTTTAAACTGAGTTAAGCAAGGTTGCAGGATATGAGATAAACATACAAAACTCAATTGGCTCTCTGTATACTAGACATGCTCACATGAACACTAAAATTAAAAATAGAATGCCACTTACAATCATTCAAATAAATTGAACAGGGGTAAATCTAATAAAACATGAACAGGACTTGCATGCCAAAAACTACAAAATGCTGATTAAAAGAAAATCAAGGCGGAACTAAGTAAATGTAGAAACATACTGTGTTCATGACTTCAAAGACTGACCACAGCAAAGATGTCAGTTCTCCCTAGATTGAATGCTATATAGATTTAGCACTTCTCTATCAAAATTCCAGCCAGATTTTTTTGTAGATTTAGACAATATTATTCTGAAATTTGATTTACATGGAAAGAGATCTAGAATAGATAAAAAAAACTGTGAAAAAAGAAAAATAAAGTGGGAAGAATCAATCCACTCAATTTCAAGACATTATATAGCTGCCGTAATAAAGGCAATCACATGTGAGGTTGTGGATGAAGTAGTCAAATGTCTCCTCGCATTATTGAAAGAATTGGCAGTGTGGGTATGTATTTAATGTCACCCATTTAGTGCTATGGTGTTTTAATGCAGAAACACTGCTGTTTTCCTTTCAAACTTCATGCAATGGTTTCACTCAAATTCTCCCCCTGCACCTGTCCCATCTGTGTCTTTGCTGTGTCCGACACAAGTTTCCAACATATATTATCAACACTTCTACATTGTTTGAGATAAGGAATTTTCTGAACCCATTGTGATGATGTGACTTTTGGAAATTATATCAAGAATTAAATGCCCACTCACATGAACACTAGCACTTTTATTTAAAAATTTGTTTTATGTGTACACATTTGTGATCTTCCAATTAGACTGTTTTTTAATGCATACAGATATAGAGAGAAGGGGCGAGAAAGAGAGTAAAAATCTTTCTAGTGATTACTACCACTGTAACTGAATACATAGCTCTGTGTTAATTTATTTGATATCTGTGACCCTTGACAGAAAGAATACTCCATTCTTCATTCGAGGTCCACGTCTTCACTGTTCAATGCAATATATCAAATACCAGGCCAAGATCTGGAAATTGAAGAAATGCTGAGATTGATTGATAATTAATAAGTGGAAACAGTGGAAATATTTTATCAGACATGTATTTTGAGACTAGACACTCTAAACATAAGAAAAGATGTGAATGGTAATTTCCACAGTACAGAAAACAGTAAAGAACTTAATTTGAGAGTGTTGGTAACTATATCTGGTTAATATAACTAGAAAATATTTTTTGAGTAAAGATACTTCTAATTAAAAGAAGGGTAGGATACTTAAGAACCACAATTGATATGGGTAGTGTCGTAAGCAGAAGAAATCCAAGAAAGCAGGCAATATTTCATAAAGATTATTTATGATTGTCATTGGGTTTCTGAGTGAGTGTAAGATGTGGATCCCTGAGGCAAAGCTAAGGATTCAGTTTACAAATGAAAACCATGGAGATTTTCTGACTTTTCATCAGTGAACCATGCCAAATTTGGACATCACTGACATTTCTTTCCTAAATTTAAATGTAATGATCTGGAATAATTAATTCCATTTTTTCTTACCAAATGAAATGTTTTATGTAAAAATGGCCTATATTGACTGGGTGGCTCACGTCAAAATTTTAAACTTTTTTTCCTTTTTTTGCTTTTTAAGGTATACAAAGTTTTTATCGTTCCCCCCACCCCCGCAGTTTTGGCCAGGGCCAGGCTTGAACCCACCACCCCTGGTATATGGGGCTAGCGCCCTACTCTTTGAGCCACCACCCACATTTTTTAACTTAATTTTCATTAAATCATAACTGTATATATTTATGGGGTACAATGTGATGATTTGATAATTTATTTTTCCTTCAGAAGGATTTAAAATCCTTAATCCCATAGGTTAAAGGAATCAACTACAACTCAGCCTTTACCTGACAAATGCAAAAACTGTAAGCTAATTGTATGTACTGTCATTTTAATACTAGATAAAAAAAATCAGACACTTGTAAGAATAAATTACTCTTCCTTAGTAATAGTTTTCTTCTGAGAAATAGAAACTTGACATCTTTATAAGGTTTTTACAGCAAAACTTTAAATGATTTCCTCTTAAATCATTATAAATAAAATGGTCTCGTACTGAGATTGTTAAAGAAGGTCAAAGTACTGTATCATATTCGTATTTACACAATAGTGCAGCCACTCCTATTCAACCTTGTATTTTTGCTTTATTGAAGCAAATATATTTCATAAAAAGTAAATAAATAAAATCTTAAATCCCAGGATTTAAGGTATTAATATTATGCCTACCTTAGAAATTTTGTCATAACAGATCTTTCTGTCTATCGAAGCACCTACCAGGAAGTCTTCCATAATGCAGTCATCGAATTCATAGTGGTAGCATTTGCCATCAGAAAAGAAAATATATTGCAAAACTTTATATACTGTAATTCATTTTATATCGAACAGTGTGCCATGTTGTAGCATCTATTCAGAAGAATACTAACAAGACATTTCATTAGGAAAATTCTAAGCTATTTTTAAATGTGCCTCATTATTCAATGGATGTCTTAGTGAGCAAACTTTCTTCAACAAAAAATTTAAAATGGCAGCGTCCTGAAGTTTGAAATTTAAATCAGAATATTCTTTTGGAATATAAAGTAGATTCATATTTAGTGCATTAAATGCCATGGGAACTGACCATCCTATTAGTACATTTGGCTGAATAAAGGTGCGAGGGACACTGGAAAACATTTAAAATGACATTCCTAGTAGGTGTTTAGGTTTATTTGTCTTTCCTACTCAATCTACAGTTTAAGAGAGAAGTCAAGTTCACTTTTCCAGATTTCTCTTTGCTGTGTGAAAAAATATATTCCCATACACAAATATATGTTCACACATATATAGTGGAGAGAATAAAGAGGGGAAAAGAGGAGAAAAATGCACTTGGAAGGCCTTGTTCGAAATGTTTAAGTTTGGTTCAGAGAAAACTGTAGAAATGTCTAAATCAAACATCCGAAGTTCGCATCCAACTGCCATTGTGTGGGAACCATACACCCTGTACATAAAACAATTCTCGTGAATATTGGAGCAAGGTATTTTGTAAAACTTTCCTTTGTTCCTTGAACATAAATATGGGAGTAGGTGATATACAACCATCACTGGATATTAAGTAGGAAAGATTTGAACTTCAATGTAAATCAGAAATTAGTCAATGAGATACATATGTATTCATCAGTCTATTTTTGACAGTTCTGTGATATTTTTGACGATCTGACTGTTACTTTGTAAACATTTTATAGTTGATTTTCATTTGATTTTTTAAAGGAAAAGACAGTATGCTCTCTAGGGATGCTAGTTAGAAAGGCAAAGCCTCCTTGCATTTATTTCTCCTGTGTGTCTTTGGTCACTACCATGCTGGTAAATCTCTCAGTGTGGGAAGGCGTGGTGTGGTCATGAGCAGGAACACTGTCTTGAGTTTTTCTTCATCGGTGCCCTTTGTCAACTTAAGGCATCAAGAATGGTGGAAGACAACAAGCAGAAATGACCACAATCTGGTGCAATGGAAAGAGTGAGTACATTTATTAAAAATTGAAACTAGGGGCTTGGAGCCTGTAGCTCAAGAGGCTAAGGTGCTAGCCACATACATCGGAGCTGGTGGGTTTGAATCCAGCCTAGGCCTGCTAAATAATAATGACAACTACAACCAACAAATATGCAGGTGTTGTGGAGGAGGCCTGTAGTCCCAGATGCTTGAGAGGCTGAGGCAAGAGAATCGCTTAAGCCCAGGAGTTTGAGGTTGCTGTGTGATGCCATGGCACTCTACCCAGGGTGACAGCTTGAGACTCTGTCTCAAAAAAAAAAAAAGAAAAAAGAATTAAACCTAGGCAACCAGGCATCTGTCCTCAGGTCTAACTCAAAATAAAGAGGTTAAAATGTAGGTGAACAGTGGACTCAACAAGGAGTCCCAGCAAGGACTGGAGTCAACAATTTAAGATAGTTTGAGACACTTTCCCAGGTTCATGTAGACTGACCACCAAATGGATGGTGGCCAAGTGGGCAGACTCAAATAGATGTAATGTCCTAGAGGCATTCAGTGTTAGCAAAGTCAAAAGAACAACTCCTTGAAGATAATCTTTCAAGCTTATATTTCATGATTAATATATAATATTTCCCACATAAGATGTACACAAAGTTCTCCCACTAGGAATGACACGTTTTGTTCTCCAGTAGAAGTAAATCAGCGTTAGTATTTCACACTTAATTCTGGAAAAAACAAAAACTGCCTAATGCCCTATAATCTCTCTGTTCTCTTACTTTATATTTTAATTAAAAATATCTTTCAAGCAGTAATATTGTATTTAAAAAAGAGTTTGAGGGACAAAATAACTTGGGGGCAGGAAAAGATGGAGGTCTGCTAGAGTAAAAGAGGATGAATTCTGGAAGTGGAGTTTTATTTTTCTGGTTAATGTGTGAAATTGGGAAAGTTACTTCATGCTTAGGATCCACAGATTTTGTACATGGATTATAAATGCTTTTCTGGCTTTTTTCCCCAGTATAATTGAAGCAGGAGGTGCAAAGAATACAAATCATAAATGTCGCTTTTCTTTATTCTCCCATTTCTTTTTGGTTTCTGAACTTCAAATTAGCTTCCAGAAAATCCAGCCTTTTCAGGGTAGCATTTTTTAAAAAATAAAAGTAAGGGGTGGCACCTGGTGGCTCAGCGAGTAGGGTGCGGGCCCCATATACTGAGGGTGGTGGGTTCAAACCCGGCCCTGGCCAAACTGTAACAAAAAGTAGCCAGGTGTTATGGTGGGCGCCTATAGTCCCAGCTACTTGGGAGGCTGAGGCAAGAAAATCGCCTAAGCCCAAGAGCTGGAAGTTGCTATGAGCTATGATGCTACAGCACTCTACGAGAGCGACAAAGTGAAACTGTCTCTAAAAAAAAAAGTAAAAGTAAGTAGGCACCACTTTCCAATATTTTCCTGCAATAATTTATAATCAGGGTCATAAATGATCCACCATGACACACTAAAATACAAAGGTAAGAAAAAGAGGTACCCTTAAAATTACCTATCTGCATGTACATATAGATATTATTTATTATGCTTCACCGGCTGATTTTAATTTTGAAATAACATGAAATTGAATTAGTGCAGTGAACGTCTGATATTTTAACTTACCATCACAGAACTGTTAAAAATAAAACTCTTCCTCTGCCTACTTATTCAAATAAAAAGAAGAGAAAGTAGAGATAATAAAAGAAATATATTTCTAAATGGTTATGTAAAACATCAATATAAGATTAACTTTCTGTATTGGATCAGGGAAAATTTGATCATTGAGATAGAATTTAAATTAAAAAGTGCATAGTACTATAAATGGCATCAAATATATGTTTATCATCTCATTAATGATTATAACTACCACTTATGGAATGTACAGTACTTTTTACATTTTCCCAAAATACTCTTTGAACCTCCATGTGCAAGTATTTTGATATTTCTAGCACCCAACTGAGAAAAGTAAAGCTCAGAGCAGTTAGAGCAGTTATGTCACTAGCCCAATGTCAGCCATCTAGTAACACTGAACTTTAACTTCCTCTGTGCTGTTACTTTAAAAAAAAACTTTATTTTTCTGAATGATTTTATGATATAAAATGATATACATGGCGATGCAGGACAGACAGACATATCTAAGGGGTTTTTATTGTTTGTTTGTGGTGATTGGCCACAGTCTTACATGCACTGCCCCTTCACAACAATACCAGCCTTATTCCACCATTACTAGCTCTTGTTTTCAGGCTATGATTTTGTAAAGGTCTCATTCCTTTCATATGCCACAGGTCGGAGTTCTACATAGAATTTCGAATTATTTTTACATATGATTTTGAATTATTTTTACATATAATTTCAAATTATTTTTACATATAATTTCGAATTTTTTTTTCATAGACAAACCTGTCATAAACTTTCACCTGATATCTTAAAATGGCTAGCATATACCTGAGAGCAATGTTTTTTTTTAATTGACATCTAATAATTATACTTATTTATGGGTTAAAATGTGATTATGGGTTCAAAACTGTAGAATGAACAAATCGGCTACGTGGCATACCCATTACCTCAAACACTGATCATTTGCTTACGGTGGGAACATGGAAAACCTTCTAGCTACAGCGATGTACGAGGCACCTTTCCGTTCATTCAACCTACTGAGTGACAGAAGGCCAGAACGCCGTCCTTTTCTGTAACTGTAAGTCTCCCTGATTCCATCTTGGGCTACTTGCTGTGTTCTAGGCTACTTCTAGAGTTATTCTCCTGGGAATGCAGTTGTTTATTTCTTGTTTTGATCCTGTTTTTATTTTGGGAGAGAGACACAAAGTACCCCCAGTCAGCCAGCTTACTTTTAAAATACATTGTCCCATCTTCACGCCCATGGTAACGTTATACACTTCTCGCATCTCTTATAGTTTTGAAGTTTTTCTGCTGGTATGTGTATATATATATATATATATATATATATATATATATATATATGTATGTATATATGTCGCTCTGATTACTTTGCACACAGCAGACTAGGAAATGAAGACAGACTCTGTGGTGTTAGTCATTAGCAACATTTACCAAAGCTTTCTGACCCTCACTTTCAGACATACGGCGCGATCGTAAACAGTGCTATGAAGTGAAGTTCAAACCTCCAAATTGGTCTAAGCAATGAATGCGGGCAGACAGAAGACTCTTCATAGGTAAGAGCGAGCTCCCAGCCTGCCATGCCCAATTTCACCTGCCAGGGCACCAGGCTGATTGTACTTGTTTCAGATACTAAGAAAATCAGTAGAGAGATAACCTGCTAATAAACCCCACTGCTCTCTTCCAAACATTAATGTGACTGAAATTAGATGTGGGTCTATCGTTTTTGTTTAGTTTGACAAGACAACCCTTGTTTGCCTTCTCCAAAGGTCCTGTGGTGTGTAGAAACCCTTCATGGCATATGACCCTGACAATTTTTTAACTTGGAAACCAACTTATAAAATGTTTGGGAGCCAAACATCCTGGGTATATTTTTGTTCTTCCTTCTGATACATACTTTGATTTGTTTATTGCTTTCAAATTCTATTTTATTCTTGGCCTGATTTGCAATTTTTAAAATACTGCATGCAGCTAAGATTTGTTATGACAAAAAGTGTGTTTAAATATGCAATTGTTTTTAGTAGCCGACTTAGTTCTTCATAGCTCAGTTTGATCTTGTCAGACATAATGTAGATAATTACAATGGCAACAATACAAATTAATTACATATGCCCTTGATTTTAGATGTTGTGGTGCCCATAGTGCAATAAGGTTTTGATTTTACGTTCACAAATCCTTAATGGGTAATCTTCAATTCTCTTTACACAAAGCTAAAGAAATAAAAGTGGGTCTTACTCTTCATATGTTTGATTCTGAAATAAATTTTAAGTGTGTATTAAACTATTGTAATAAAAATTTCACAGACTGTATTATACACATAATCTGTTGTGAATTTATATGGAATTACAGTTTAATACTTGTGATCAGTTTAAACATCACATTAATTCTGCTCTTCTAGCATTTGGTAATGTGCATATTATAAAAGGATTTTAGCTGAAATTAACTTTTCAAATAACTGTGTTATGTTCATGAGTAAATTAACTACTTAACTACTAGTATGTTTAAGAGGAAGTCCCCAAATGACCTAGTTAAAAAAACAAACAAACAACAAACAAACAAAACATATTTTACAACGTAAGTGCCCAGCAACTCAGGAATGCATTAACAAATAGTGGTACATGAACACCATGGAGTACTCTGCAGTCATAAAAAAGATGGTGATTTCACTTTTTTTTTTTTGTTTTTGAGACAGAGTTTCACGATGTTGTCCTCAGTAGAGTGCTGTGCTGTCACAGCCCACAGCAACTTCAAAGTCTTGGGTTTAAGTGATTCTCATGCCTAAGCCTCCCGAGCACCTGGGACTATAGGTGCCTGTCACAACACCCAGCTATTTTTTAGTTGCAGTTGTCATTGTTGCTTAGGAGACCCATGCCAGGCTTGAACCCACCATTTTTGGTCTATGTGGCTGGTGCCCTTACTCACTGAGCTACGGACACCAAGCTGAGTTCACATCTTTTATAAAATTCTGGATGGAGTTGAATCACATTCTTCTTCATAAAGTATTGAAATAATGGAAAAACAATTATCCAATGTACTCAATACTAATATGAAGCCAGTAGACAATCTGATGCATGCCCACATAGAAGAAAACCTTATGTCAATTCAAGATGGGGCGAGAGAATGAGGGGAAGAGGGAGGCAGTTGGGGTGTTCTCACTGAGGGGGTATGGGTGGGGGGTGTTTGGCACATCTTTTGTGTGAGGGACACAAACACAAGAGAAACTCTACCTAACAAAATCAAATATTTTGTTCTAGCTGTTTTTACCCTCACATTAACCTGAAATAAATATACTTTAAAAAAATTAAAAATGGGGGGAAGGAGCCAAGATGGCCGTCTGTAGCCAGCTTTCTGCAGACCCTCCCATCCAGAAGGAGAGTTAAAGGACAGAAATTCAGCAAGAAAGCCAACGGTTTGGAACTGAGCCAAAAGAGAAGGTCGAAGAACACACATCATCCCTGCTGGAGCAACCTGCAACCCCAAGGAAACAAATAAAAGGTACAGAGCACATCACCAAGCAGATGGGAGTCCCCTCCCCCATGAGAGCAGCTGGCAGTATACACCATACCTCCACACAAACAAGTGAGCACAGTTCAGATGTCCTCCCACTCTACCCCACGGGAGAGACCCTCTAAAAACTGGACCTCCTTCCCCTACTAGGGTGCTGTGGCACTTTCCTGCCAGGCATAAAACTGTATAAAAACTGCATGTATTCTCTACTTGCAAGTTGGAACTCCCAGCACTCCCCTCTACTCTCACCCTGAGATCTGGAAGTCTGTCCCCCACGGAATCCAGATTCTTGGACACTTTCTTGAGGGGTGTGGACAGGGCACGGGTGTTGCTGGTCTGTGCTGTTTTCCTGGCTCGGGAGCGGTGAGAGGAATAGTGAGAGGTGGCCGAAGTGGAGAGGCAGTCCCCTGAGGCACCAAGTGGCAGTGCTGAGAAAGCTTTCCTAAAGTTCGGCCGCACCTGGCCTTCAGGGGATGACAGCTGAGACAAAGGACTGAATCTCACAGACTGAGTCGGGACTATTAGCAGCCCAGCGTCTCTTCCACAGGGCAGAAATTCTGCAAACTTGTTCTGTTCTATCAGCTTTTTCATCTACTTTACATCAATCAGGGACAGGGCTGGAACTGAGTGAATAGCACCAGCCCCTATCAAGTACCCAGGTTGTCAGGCCTCACCTCCCCCCTGCCAACACCGACATAACTGGTGGACTGGCT
>CAUYRH010004078.1:0-11369 GCA_963574655.1 Perodicticus potto | reverse complement strand
AGAGTCTGTCATGGTAATTCTGTTGAGTAAATTTGACTTTTCTCATGTAAAAATGTCTAATTCGATGAATTTGGTAATGTTTATGGATAACTGTTGGAGTCTTTCGTTGAGTCTTTGATAATGTCAGGTCAATAAAGTCCTTGGCAGACGGCACCACCGTTATCTTCTTGAAGTTGTAGTGCGCCATGCCGGCTGAGCAACACGAGGGAAAACATTTCTTAAAATGCTAACCTTCCACATATTAGGAATCAGTCATTCGCCCTAAACTAACCTCTGCATAACCACTGCACACATGGGAGTAAATGACAGAAAATGCACTTGTGACAAGTAAAAAGGAGAGACCCCTCTGTCTGGGAGTTTGAGAACTTCCAACTAAGTAAGGAACAGCGGGCGGCAAGATGTCGGGTTCTCCCACATCTGTCTGTATCTGAGAGTGTTGGATGAAGCAGCCTCAAGGTAAACGGTTGGTGATGGGTTGACTCTGGGAGGCAGGCCCTGGAGGGCCCACGTAGGGCCCAGGAAGGGAGGCAAACGTTTGCAGCAGTGTTGCCTGTCACAGTGAAGACAGCGGGGCGCCCAGCTGGGGCGCACTGCACCCCTCCACAGCTGCAGAGCCCCGTGCTGGAGGGTCCCAGAGACACAGTGCCGAGACTCTGAACAGCGTGGCCTCATTCTCAAAAGAGGCAACACCAAACAGCATGCTGTAGGGACTCACACATCACACACAGCAGTGTGAGTGCGCTGAAGTGCGGGGTTGCCAGGGGCACGCCCGGCCTTCAAAAGAACCAGCGATGCCTCTTTCTTAAACTGGGTGGTGAGTTCATGAAGGCTTATTTTATTTCTCTGAATATATTCTCTTGTATGCACAAATTATTACTTACTAAAAAATGAAAGTAAATCCTCACATTCCCAACAGAAAAATTAATAAAGAATGTGATTAAGTCATATCCAAAAGAATAATAAGTTGATTCTTAAATGGTCAAAATTACTTGTAATCAATTATCTGTAAAATTTCCTATTGTAAATTTTTTTTTAACTTTAAATTAAATTAGTATGAGGGTACCATATCTAGGCTACATTGTTCTCACTTGCAGGGCAAAGCCCCAGCTGTAGAAGAGCCCCTCCCCCAGGGGGCGTGTTACACACCCTCACAGTGTGCAGGTTAGTGAGATCCCGCCTCCTGCCCTCCCTTCTCCTGCCAATTGTCCTCCCCCTTCTCTCTCCCTCCTCCCTCCACCCCCAAACTGGACTACAACAGTGTTTTATTGTGCCTAGGAACATGTAATTCTCTATATATTGA
Organism: Perodicticus potto; assembly: GCA_963574655.1. Classification (NCBI taxonomy): domain Eukaryota; kingdom Metazoa; phylum Chordata; class Mammalia; order Primates; family Lorisidae; genus Perodicticus; species Perodicticus potto. Next base: position 10,069 of record CAUYRH010004078.1, on the reverse strand, counting down.
TTTCATATTACTATGGAGTACACTGGATATTTATCTTTCCATCCTTGTGATACTTTACTAAGAAGAATCTATTTCTTTTTTTTTTTTTATTAAGTCATAGCTGTGAATATTAATGCAATCATGGGTACAATGTGCTGGTTTTATATACAATTTGAAATGTTTTCATCAAACTGGTTAACATAGCCTTCAAGGCAGTTTCTTAGTTATTGTGTTAAGACTTATATTCTGCACCTTGTAAATTTCACATGTACCCTTGTAAGATGCACTGTAGGTGTGGTCCCACCAATTACTCTCCCTCCACCCATCCTCCCCCACTACCCTCCTCTCCCTCTCCCCTTTCAGAAGAATGTATTTCAACTCCATCCAGGTAAATGTAAAAGATGTAAAGTCTCCATCTGTTTTAAGGGCTGCATAATATACCATGGTATACATAGATCACAGTTTGTTGATCTATTCATGGGTTGATGGGCACTCAGGCTGCTTCTATGACTTGGAAATTACGGATTGAGCTGCAATAAATATTCTAGTGCTAATGTCTTTGTGGTACAATGATTTTTGTTCTTCTAAGTAGATACCTAGTAATGGGATTGCAGGGTCAAATGAAAGGTCTACTTTTAGATCTTTGAGGATTCTCCGTACTTCTCTCCAAAGGGCTGTATTAGGTTGCCATCCCACCAGCAGTGTAGAAGTGTTCCCTTCTCTCCACATCCACCCCAGCATCCCGTGTTTTCGGACTTTGTGATGTGGGCTAACCTTCCTGGGGTTAGGTGATATCTTAGAGTGGTTTTGATTTGCATTTCTCTGATGATTAAAGACGATGAGTATTTTTTCATGTGTTCGTTGGCCATTTGTCTGTCATCCTCAGAGAAGTTTCTGTTCAAATCTCTTGCCCTCTTACAGAGAGGGTTGTTTGTACTTTTCTTATTGTTTAATTTGAGTTCTCTGTAGATTCTAGTTATCAGGCCTTTCTCAGATTCATAACATGCAAAAATCTTCTCCCATTGTGAGGGCTGTCTGTTTGCTTTGTTTGTGGTACTCTTAGCTGTGCAAAAGCTTTTTAACTTGATCAAGTTGCAGTTATTTACTTTTGGTGTTACTGCAATTACTAGGGAGGTATTCCTCATGAACTTTTTTCCCCAGATCAGTATCTTTAAGTGTTTTCCCCACACTCTCTTCTAGAATGTTTATTGTTTTGTGTCTTAAGTTTAAATCTTTTATCCAACAAGAATCAATTTTTGTCAATGGTGAGAAGTCCAAGTCTTCTGCATGGGCATAACCAGTTCTCCCAGCACCATTTGTTAAATAAGGATTATTTTTCCCATTGAATGTTTTTGTTAGGCTTATCAAAGATTAAATGACAATATGTGGCTGGGTTTATCTCTCAATTCTCTATCCTATTCCATTCATCTGTTTTTGTGCCTGTACCATGCTGTTTTGACCACTATAGCCTAGTAATATAACCAGAAGTCGGGCAATGTGATGCCTCCAGAATTGTTTTTATTTTTAAAAACTGTATTTACTATTCTTTTTTTTTTTCTGCTTCCATATGAATTGAAGTACTATTTTTTCAAGATCTTTAAAGTATGACATTGGTGCTTTGATCGGGATTGCATTAAATCTACAGATTGCTTTGGAAGGTATGGACATTTTAACAATGTTGATTATTCCCAGCCTTGAGCATGGTATGTTCTTCCATTTGTTGACATCTTCTGCTATTTCCTTTCTCAAAGTTTCATAATTCTCTTTACAGAGATTTTTCACTTCTTTTGTTAGATACATTCCCAGATATTTCATCTTCTAAGGTGCTATTGTAAAAGGAATAGCATCTTCGATTTTGTTCTTGGCTTGACAATTGTTGGCTTATACGAAGGCTACTGATTGGTGGGTATTGATTTTGTAATGTGAGATGCTGCTGTATTTCTTGATCACTTCTAAGAGCTTTGTACTTGAGTCCCTGGGGTTTTCCAGGTATAAGATCATGTCATCTGTGAAGAGGGAGAGGTTTGCCTCCTCTTCCCCATTTGGATTTCTTTCGTATCCTTCTCTTGCCTGATTATGATGGCTAGGACTTCCAACACTATGTTAAATAGCAGTGGACACAGTGGGCATCCTTGTCTGGTTCCATATTTGAGTGGGAATGCTTTCAGTTTTACTCCATTCAATATGATATTGGCTGTGGGTTTGCTGTAGAAGACCTCTATCAGCTTAAGGAATGTTCCTTCTAAGTTTATTTTCTTGAGTGTTTTTATCATGAAAGGATGCTGGATATTGTCAAATGCCTTTTCTGCATCAATTGAAAGAATCATATGGTCTTTGTATTTTATTCTATTTATGTGGTGTATAATATTTATAGATTTGTGTATGTTGAACCCACCCTGTGTCTCTGGGATAAAACCCACTTGATCATGGTGTATAATCTTTTTAATGTGTTTTTGTATCTGTTTGCTAATATCTTGTTGAATATTTTTGCATTAATATTCATTAATGATTTTGGTCTATAGCTTTCTTTTTTTGTTGCATCCTTTCCTGATTTGGGGATCAGAGTGATATTTGCTTCATCGAAAGTGTTGGGGAAGATCTCTTCTTTCTCTATATTTCGGAAAAGTTTATGCAGTATAGGAACTAGTTCCTCTTTGAAGGTTTGATAGAATTCTGGGTGAAACCAGCTGGTTCAGGGCTTTTCTTTTTTGGGAGATTTTATATAATTGATGCTATTTCAGTACTTAATATGGGTCTATTCAAGATTTTTTAAATCCTTCTGGCAGAGATTTGGAAGGTATGGTGCTTCCAGATATCAGTCCATCTCCTCTGCATTTTCATATTTCTAAGAATTGAACTTTTTGTAGTAATTGTTGAGAATCTTTTGTATTTATGTGGTATCTATTGTTATTTCCCCTTTATCATTTCTGATTGTAGTTATTAGAGATCTTGTGTTTCTGTTTCTGGTTAGTCTAGCCAAGGGTTTATCAATTTTATTAATCTTTTCAAAGAACCAACATTTTGTTTTGCTGATCTTCTGAATAATTCTTTTGTTTTCAATTTCATTTAGTTCTGCTCTGATTTTGGTTATTTCTTTTCTTCTGCTGGGTTTGGGATTATATCGTCCTTCCTTTTCCAGTTGCTTGAGATGGCCCATTAGGTTGCTGACTTGCTCTCTTTATCTTTTCTTGATGAAGGCATCTGATGCTATAAATTTTCCTCTAAGTATTGATTTTGCAGTATCCTACAGGTTTTAATAGTTTGTGTCTTCATTATCATTTTGGTCCAGAAATCTAATGATCTCCTTCTTGATTTTGTCTATGACCCAACTATCATTCAGCATAAGGTTATTTAGTTTCCATGATTTTATTTGATTATGAACATTTCTTTTGCTGTTGAGTTCAACTTTTATTCCATGATGGTCTGAGAAAATACAGGGGATAATTTCTATTCTTTTGAATTTGTTGAGGGTAGCCTTATAACCTAAGATATTATCAATTTTGGAAGATGATCTGTGGGCTGATAAGAATTTGTATTTGGTTTTGTTAGGATGAAGTGTTCTATAAATGTCTGTTAAGACCATTTGTTCTAGGGTCTTGTTTAAGTTCATTATTTCCTTGTTTAGTTTCTGCTTGGAGGATCTGTCCAGTACTGCCAATGGGGTATTAAAATCTCCAACTATTATAGTGTGGGAAGATATCATATTGTTCAGATCAGTTAGGTTTGTTTTATAGATTGAGGAGAATTCAGATAGGGTGCACAGATATTAACTATTGAAATCTCTTCATATTATGTGTTTCCCTTGACCAGTATGAAGTGTCCATCTTTGTCTTTCATTATTTGTTTTGGTTTGAATCCCATTGTATCTGCATACAAGATTGCAACCCCAGATGTTTTCTGCTTTCCATTTGCCTGGAATACCATTGCTCATCCCTATCCCTGAGTCTTGTTATATCTTTTGAGGTAAGGTGAGTTTCTTATCGGCAACAGATATTTGGCCTGAATTTTTGTATCCAGTTGGCCAGCCTATGCCTCTTTAAAGGAGAGTTCAAACCATTCACATTAGTTGAGAGAATTGATAGATGTGGCAGAGTTTTGGTCATCTTATTTTTCATAGTCCAGAGCTTAATTTTATGCTTCTCACCATTGCGGAAACTAGGCTTTGTTCTTTAATTTCTGGGTAGGTTTACTTTGGTGGTGTACCCTCCTATTGATTGTTCTGAAGAGTGAGTCTGAGTATTTCCTGTAGAGCTGATCTAGTCATGGCAAATTTCTTCAGCATGTGGATGTCAGTGAAGTATTTGATTTCTCCATCACAAATGAAGATCAGTTTAGCAGGGTATAGTATCCTGGGCTGGAAATTATTTTGTTTAAGAAAGTTGAAGGTCAATGACCATCTTTTTCTGGCTTGGAAAGTTTCGGCTGAAAGATCTTCAGTCATCCTTATACTTTTCCCTTTGTGAATATACTTTTCTTACATCTGGCTGCTTGCAGAAGTTTCTTCTTCATATTAACATTGACAAAGTTAATTACAATGTGTCTAGGAGATGCTTTGTTTGGATTGAGTGGTGCTGAGTTCTGAAACTATCTACTATCTGAATTTCTGTGTTGCCTGCAATACTTGGGAAGTTCTCTGCCATAATATCTTGGAGCAGAGAATTTGTGCCTTTGGGACCATCCTCTATAATCCCTAATTTAGATGTTTGATTTCTTGGAATGATCCCATAACTCTCTCAGGGAATATTATGTTCTTTTTCTCCATTTTTCTGCCTCTTTGAATGCTTGGGATAGTTCAAAATTATTGCCTTCTTTATCTGAGATTCTTTCTTCTCATTGCTCAGCTCTATTTCTGAGGGATTCTACCATATTCTGAAGCTCCTCAACTACCTTTTTCAATTGCTTAAGATCTGTTATATCTTTCCTCATTATGTCCATATCTTTGGTGACTTTTTCTTTGATTTCATTAATTTCTTGAGACAACTTCTGAACTGTTTTTTGGTTCTCTGCTTCCATCTTTCTCTTCTGTCCTATTATCTTATTTGCCATCCATAGTCTAAATTCTATTTCTGATGTTTCAGCAGTTTCTCAGTGGATGGGATTCTCGCTTGTATTTTCTTTGACATCCCCAGGAGGAGTTGATCTGCTCTGATTTTTCATGTTGCTAGAGCTCTTCAGCTGATTCCTCCTCATGAGTATTTTCAGCTTCTTCTTCTTCTTCTTTTTCTTTTTAAAAATATGTTAATTATACTTTTTTAGCTGAATTAATAGGTTGTCCCTGATGAGTCCACTCCTCACTGTTGCAGTGCCACTACTGCACTAACAAAGGCAGAGAAGTGGTGAATCCACAGTCCCAGACAGTGTCTCCCAGGGGGCAAGAATCAATAGGCAGTGCTGGCCTAGAGTTACAATCAAAGTTCTTCTGCCATGCTGACTCTGCCCATCAAATCAAGCTCACAAGGCTGCCCAGCCAACAGCACTGGCCCAGAGTTCAGGAGAGATGCTTATGCACTGGACACCATCCAGCAAATCGGGCATTGAGGTCTCTCAGCTCTGTGGACAGCATAGGCCCAGAACTCAGACAAAGTCACTCAGGCACTGGGCACCACCCAGTCAAGCTTGGAGGGCTGTCACCTGGCAGGGAGCACAGATCTGAAGTTCAGATAAGAGTCACTCGGAAACCAGGCACGGCCCACCCACTTGAGCTCAGAGAGCCCCCAACCAGTGGAGAGTGCTAATCCAAAGTTCAGTCCAAAGTTGCTTAAACCTCGGCCCCACCTACCCAATTGGTCTCTGAGAGCTCCACCTGGTAGAGACCAGAGCTCCAAAGTTCAGTTCAAAGTCATTTAAACCTGGCCCTGTCCACCCAATTGAGCTCAGAGAGCCTCACCTGTTGGAGGCCCAAGGTCCAATGTTCAGACCAAAGTCACTTAAACCCTGTCCCTACCCAATTGAGCTCAGAGAGTCCTGCCTGCCTGGTGGAGTCCAGAGGTCCAAAATTCAGTCCATAGTCACTTAAACCCTGGCCCTGCCTCCCCAATTGAGCTCAGAGAGCCTTGCCTGGCAGAGGCTAGAGGTCCAAAGTTCAGCGCAAAGTCACTTAGACCCCACCTGTCCATCCAATCAAGCTCAGAGAGCCATGCCTTGTGAAGGGGCAGGTCCAAAGTTCAGTCACAAGTCATTCATTTAAGCACTGGCCCCACCCACCCAATGCAGCTCAGAGGTTGTCCTGAAGGGCAGAAAACAGATCTGCCTGAGAATCCCTGAGGAGCTGGAGATGGGTAGTTCACCCTCTCACCACAAAGGCTTGGATTGCTGTGCTACTGTTATCACACTGCAGCTCGATGGCTAGCAGACCTCCCCAGCTTCCCAGTGAGCTCACTGAATATTCTGGACTCTACAGGGAACAGTCCTTCCAGCAACTTGGGTGGAGGAAGTGCCATCTGGGTGCTCAGGATTGCAGGAAAAATATTTGGTCTTTTGTGCCAGACAGAATGGGGACCCATCTCAGTGGTGGGACCTCAATAATGAAGGAGGACTGGGACTTAGCAACTGCTCTCCCGTGGGATAAGGTGAGGAGACTTTTGAACCCAGTTCGCTGGCTGACTGGTCGTCCACCACAGAGCTCCCATTTGAGGAGAGGGGTCGCCCTTCCTCTGGCAGCTGGGCTCGTACCGGTTGCTTTTCTTTAACTTTCTTGTTTCTGTCACTTGGCTCAGCCTGGGTGATGTGTACCTCACACAGTCCTCTCAGTGCAGAGCTCCACTCCTTTGCTTTCCATCCCTTTCAGTCTAGTATCTCCCCCTTTGGGCACAAGCCTCTGGCAAAAGCTGCTGCTAGTCAGCCATTTTCCCACAATTCCCTGCTGTAAATTTTTTTTTTTTTTTTTGAGACACAGCCTCAAGCTGTCACCCTGGGTAGAGTGCTGTGGCATCACAGCTCACAGCAACCTCCAATTCCTGGGCTCAAGCGAGTCTCCTGCCTCTGCCTCCCAAGTAGCTGGGACTACAGGCGCCCGCCACAACGCCCAGCCATTTTTTTTTTTTTTTGGTTGCAGCCACCATTGTTGTTTGGTGGGCCCGGGCTGGATTCGAACCTGTCAGCTCAGGTGTACGTGGTTGGCGCCTTAGCCTGTTGAGCCACAGGTGCCAAGCCCCTGCTGTAAATTTTTTAAATGAGTAGAAATTTTCATCAGATTGGAGAAGGTACTTTTAAAATAATACTTAATTCATGGGTTAATACCATTATTATGGACACAGTTATACTTTGCTGCTGGAAGCATAAGTCAGCACAACTTTTCTAAAAAGCTACTTAACAATACATATATATCAGGAAGCCTTAAAATGTTTTCTTTTGACTTAGTAAGTTCGCTTCTAACAAAGTATCCTAAGGAAATCATGAATGAGTTAATCAAAGACTTAGATTCAATGCACTCTGTTCATAATAACCAAAAATGCCATTCATCCTTTCAGTCAACAAATATTTACTGAGCACTTACTATGACCATATGGTGTTGTGGGCACCTGTCATACATTGGCAAACAAAAGTGGCAAAAATTTGTGGAATTGACATTGTAGTGGGAGGAAGAGACAATAAATAGTAAACTTAGTAAATAACCAAAGTAAATATTATGTGAGAAAAAAATAGATCACATAGAAAAGAAAAAAACAGAGTAAGAAAACTTCAGTGAGGCAAGAGTATATGTTCAAGACATTTATTGTACAGCGTGGTGACTGTATTTAACCATAACGTAATGTATGCTTGAAAATCATGAAGAGGACATATTTCGAGTGTTCTCCCCACAAATAAATAAGAGAGAGAGAGAGAGAGCGCGCTGGAGGAGCAGTTTGCTTCATTCGGAAGACACTAGTGAGATGTCAGGGAGGTGGGTCCTTGAGCACTGCAGGCTTGGGGAGCCTCCGTACAAGGGCCAGGGGCCTGTCTGGGGAGTCCAGGGTGGCTGGAGGGGACTCACATGGAGCAGGAGATAGGGACAGAGGGAGGTTTGGGAGCAAGACTCAAAGACCATCACAAGAGCGTAAGTTTTTATTTTTTAAAAGACCTAAATGTTAGAACAACAGGGAGATTACTACTTAAATTACCATAAGTTCTGTGCTTCTTCTTGGACAGTATTTAGAAAACAAATGAATAAAATGGACTGCTTTATACCTATTGAAAATGATAACTTCGGCCAGGCAAGGTGGCTCATGGCTGTAAACCCAGCACTCTGGGAGGCCAATGCAGGTAGATAAGCTCGTGAGCTCAAGACCAGCCTGAGGAGATGGAGACCTCATCTCTAAAAAAAAATAAAATAGGCATTGTGGTGGGTGCCTGTAGTCCCAGCTACTTTGGAAACTGAGGCAAGGGGGTCACTTGAGCCCAAGAGTTTGAGGTTGCTGTGAGCTATGAAGACACGCACTCTACCAAGGATGACAAAGTGAGACTCTGTCTCAAAAAAAAGACAGTGATAACTTCGAGGAATATTCAGTGACATGGAAAAACGCTCAGTACATGTATTAAATGAAAAAAAATTGCATGTGAGTTACAGCCCCAGTTTTGGATGGACAGGTAGGGTAACGAGGATGACAGACAGGGAGGTGGATTGAGATAATAGAACGGGAATGAGGTAAAACTCTAAGGAAATGCCATTCAATTTGAAATGGTTTTAAGTTGTGAAATTACAGCTTTATAGTATTTTGTGTATTTCTGAATTTTCTATAATAATAATGTATCGCTTTTATTTTACGAACAAAATAATAACTACAATTTTTTTTAAAAAACTACCAAAACCACATGGTATTCTTTATGACTTCTACAGCAAACGACAGAAAATATGTCCATCGATCAAAATTATTAGCTTCCTTCTGAGTTCCAGGGAAAATAGAAGGCATTTGATGTTCCCTGGCTGAGCGTGGCAGCAGGCAGCCTGCAGTTCATCAGCGTGGCGTCACCAGTAGTTCCATAAATCCACTGGAATCACTACAGAAGAATTTCTAATGGGATCATGGAAACAATTTGGCTAGTAGAAAACGAATGATTAAAAAGTCATTACGTTATCTACACAGGCGGGAGAAAAATTGCTTAATTTAAGCACGATAGTCACTACAAAAGACCAGAATAATTACAGTGTAAATGGATACTCCAAATAAAGGAATCATTTGATTTTAATGATACCTTGAGAGAAAATTATGGGTGCAGGGCGAGTTTGCCAGAACCACGTACACCCACTCATTAGCACCCTTCTTGGTCCAGTTGACTGCTCATTGGATGGGGATACTGGTCCCCGTCCTGGAAGCTGCGTCTTAATTTCGTTTTAGTGTCTCAGTGTGAAGCCTTCAGATGCCTGCAGCTCGCTCGAGGCATGCGGGGGTGGGGGGACAGGTTTCCCATGAGACCTGTCTCCTTTTAAGTTCCTCCGAGGCTCAATTTGTAGCAGGATTTCAGCCTTCTGTAGCCAAGAATATGTTGAGCCACCAGAAAAATGTGATTTGGTCCATGAGGCGTACGGAGTGATGAACAAAAGACAGCTCATAACGGAACCACAAGTGGATTTCCACAAAACACTTGGAAAGATCCCAGAAATGTGCTTCCCTCCCTAAAGGGAAGGTTCTGGGTCCACGATTCCCCTTTCCTAGAAAACGTGGCTGCAGAATGGAATCGTTGCTGGTTTATTTAATCGTGTAACACGTGCATGTATTTATTGAAATCCCACCGGTTAAAGGTAAGTCAGTCCCTGCCTTAACAAGTGACTAGTTTAGGAGGCAAATCCCTTGTCAGCGTTCTGTGGGAGTCCTGTGAGGGCAGGACACCGCGGGAACACAGAGGAGAAGCATCTGGTCCCAAGGAGCAGGGTTGAGTCCGCTTTCCACAGGAAATGCCTCGAGTTAGGCAGGTAGAGAAAAAGGCACCAGAGGAGGTTTTCATAATGCCCAACACAAACATTTCAAAAATAAGTCTAATACTGCTGGGTTTTAATTGTTATTTTGTTTTGATGAAAACAGCTTTTTCCTCCAACGATAAATGCAATGCATGTTCACCATAAAGTCCTTGCCTTTCTCTGCTTTGAAGTAATGAATCTTTTTTTTTTTTTTTT
>CAUYRH010004076.1:0-25747 GCA_963574655.1 Perodicticus potto | reverse complement strand
GCGTGGAGAACCCAGGGGCATGAGGCTGGGGGAGGCCAAAGCCACCTCCATACAAATTCCTACCTGTTCTCCCTTCCTGCCTGCAGTGTCCTATCAGCAAGGGGTCCTGTCTGCCACCATCCTCTATGAGATCCTGCTGGGCAAGGCCACCGTGTATGCTGTCCTGGTCGGCACCCTGGTGCTCATGGCCATGGTAGGAGCAGGGGGAGAGGGAGCAAGCAGTGGGGGTGGATGTAGAACATCGTATATGGGACCTCAGGGAATCCCAGAGCTAGACCCTATGTTTTGTCCTGTCAAGAAACCATGATGGACTGACCAGCTGGGAGAAAAGGCAGTGGGAAGGATGTCACACATCCCTGGGGGATGGGGAAACCTAGCGAGCCCCACCCAGATCAGGCCCTAGAGCCTACTGCTCTGTGACCCCCAAAACGCTGACTGTGTCCTGTCTTTCTCAGGTCAAGAGAAAGGACTCCTGAGGCTAGCTACAAAAATGTATCCTGAGTCATTCTTCATCCTCAGCCAGATTGTCCAGTACCTGCTCCCACCTGTGTCCCTAAAGAGTTACTCTCTTTCTACCTCTCATCCCCTTCCTATATGAATATCTGACATCCGTCTCTTCTTTCTGTTTTCCCTGCTGACTGAGCTCCCAGCCCCCAAGTCTGTAATCAACTTAGCCAATAAAGATGGCCCACTGGGCCTGGTTGTTTCCAGAGTGTCTGTGGAGTTCTGCCCACCTGGGGAAAAGGCCACTTCCCCGGAATAAGAACTGACCAGCCTCGTTTCTCTCCGCCCAATGCTACTATCTCCTATCCCTCATAACAGGTGTCCCAAAACCTCATGTCTGCACCCAGGCACTTTGGATTCTCACGATGGGTCAGCCTAAAAGGCAGTGCTGGGTCTTACAAACCCAGCATAAGGAGAACGGAAAGAGGAGCACAGGGAGCCATAACCCCTTCCCATTGCAGCAGAGACTTACAGGTTCTGACATCTGGTCACTTCTCAAGTCCACATCTCAAGTGTCATTTGTTATGTCTTTAGGTTTTATTGGTGTCCCATCTGAACACTTCCAGGTTATCTCATTTCAGGATTTGGGCTTGATATTTAGCGCTACTCTGCATGTCCAGGTTGGCACAGTAAGGCACAAGGCTCAAGTGCAAAGCCTGAGGATGAGTGATTTTCCAGGAGCCGGGCACACAGGGCCTGGCCCTGGGGGAGCCAGGGAAGCATGGCTCAGAAGAGGCTGAGGTGCTGTGTGCAGGGAGGCCCTTCTAATGGCCGCTTCCCCTGGAGGGTGGAGACCGCACCACCTCAAATGTGGACAGAGTTCACTGCAATAGATGCAACAGAGACTGTGCTAGGGGAGAGGGATGGGACTGGGGAAGAGGAAGCAGCGAACAGTGAATAGGTGGAGTCAGATGAAATCTGAAAGCAGAGGTGGGTGGAAAGGTGAAGGCACCCCCTGTGGAGCACCCACTGGCTGCAGGCCTTAGGCTGTATGCTGGCATGGGCATTGTCCCACTTACTCCCCCTGATGACCTTGGAAGCAGCTGTTATTTGCCTTGTTTTGTAAGTGTAGGGACTGCTGTTCACAGACCAGGTGACTTGTGGGCAGTGAAACTGTGGCATGTCCTTCTGAAGACAGCAGTGCTGAAAGCCTTTCCCAAGTAGTGACCAGCATGGTGTCAAAGGATTGCCAATGGAATCACAGTGTGACCCCAGAGCAGCTGCTTATAGAGTCCAGGGCAGAACCGCAGTGACACACCCACCACACCGTGATGTCCCTCCCTGTGTCAGCTTTTAAGGCTGCAGTAACAAAGTGCACAGCAAAGTGCTGCCGGGTGGTTTGAAACAAGATAAATGTATCCTTTTCCAGTTCTGAGGTCAGACGTGCAAAACCAATGTGTCAGAGGGGCCATGCTCTATGACAGTGCTAGGGGAGAATTCTTCTTTCCATTTCCGAAGGCTCCTGGCAGCCCTGGGCCTGGGGCAGCATCACACTAATCACCGCCTCTGTCTTCACACGACATTTTTCCCTATTCCTCCACATCTGAACTCTCCTCTCTTTCCCTTTATCAAGACATGAGTCCCAATAAGGTCACATTCAGAGTTTCTGAGCAGGCGTGAATGTAGGGGGTGGGGGTCTCTATTCATCTCACTATACTGGGTGCCCAGGAACTGGAGAGGAGGATTCTTTTCAGGCAGCTCACACAGGACAGGAAGGGGGAACTCTATGGTAGGGATGGCATAGGAGGGTCTTTGCGTGCCCTTCACTTCCATCAGTCGTAACTACCTTTAGGCTTCTCAAGCCTCAGAGTGGCTTTTACTGGCTGCTATTGTTGCTGTGTCTATGTTGGTTTGTTTTCATAATGGCCAAAACAGCCTAAGAGCAAAGGGGACAGGCCTTAGGCACTAGACCAGCATTCACAAATGTTTCCCCCATTCCTCAGACCTGTGTGGAGGCAGCAGACACACCTGTCTCCCTCACAGGGTGGTACAGAAGGGTGAGTCACTGAGAGCACAGGTGCTGTGGAGAGAGTGGGTGTTGGGGGACCAAGGGGCGCAAACTGGGACTGGGGTGCGGGATGGTCTGTGTGAGAAGAACTGGGAGGGTCTGAGCAGGTGTAGGGAAAGGCGAGGGGGGCAGTGGGGAGAGGGTGATGCCTTAGAGAAGAGAAAAGGGGTCAGCAGACTTGGGGGCCCAGAGGCATTAACAGCTGGGAGAAGCTACTGGTCGGTACCCTGAGTCTACAAACTGATCAAGGCAAAGAATGAAGGCTCCCATCTGGAGACTAATAGGCCAGTCCCCTCTCAGTCCAGGGGACTTTATAGGGATGACAAGAGCCACACATTCCATCTGGTCTCCTCCCAGTATTGACCTCCTCTTCTTTAGCCACACATTCCATCTGGTCTCCTCCCTGTATTGACCTCCTCTTCTTAAGTCCTTATGGCCATTTTCTTGTCTCTCCTAAACAAACACCACCTTCCCCAAACATTCAACTCTCTGCAGTCTCACTCCACTGGATCTTGACTGGACTTTGGAATAATAGACATTCCGTGTAGTAAAGAAGCTTCATGGTAGAGTCTTGATCCCCCTCTAGTTATGCTACAGTCGTCCTGGGACAGATAACAATCTGAGTAGGATGTTTTGTCACTGGACACCTTATTTAAGCACCCATGAAGCTCACTCCAGCATTCCTCATTCCTGTTCATAAGACAGTCAGGCGCTCACCTTCAGGAAAGAATTTATATGCCTATGAGAGAGAGAATAATTAAAACCTTTAAAAGTTCGAGTTTTTAAGCTTCAGCTGAATGAAAAAAACACATAGTAGGTAGATTAAAATTGTCATAGCAAAGAACATGGAATTCAAAGCAAAAAAGACCTGGGTTTAAGCCTCAGTTCTGCCTTTATCAACTATGTGACCTCAGGCAAGTGACCACCTCTGAGACTCAGCTTTCCTTTCTGCAAAATGGGTTCAATCACAGTTCCAACTTCATAAAGTGGTTTTATCCTATCAAACCCACACAAAAGGTAAAGCTCTTAGTGCAATGTTAATAAACATTAGATGTTCTCTTGACTGTATTCTCACATGGCATAGCTTTGAGCACTTCCTCTTCTCCCAAGCCAGGTCCATCTCTTCTGAAAACATTTAAGGTTTTTTTATCCTTTCATCCTTCTAAAAATGTGTTGTTCAGAACCAGATACAGGATGAGGCAGATTCTGAGCTACCTAGGGTAAAGAGTCAGCTCTACATTCTTGTGCTCAGAGTCTTATACTTTGGCTCCAGCAGGACAATTTTCAACTTTTTGCACCCATACCACCCGTTGACGCAAAACTTACTTTTGACCCAAACCCTGGGAGTTTTTCACATATACTTCTTGTGAGCCAAATATTCCCCTTCCTATGTTCACACAGTAAGTTTTCTCTCTCTGGTGGTTGGCAGGGGGAGAATTTTCTTAATTTTATCTATTTCCTGAGCTTGTCTCTCCAACCTGTCGAGTTTCTGCAGGATCCTAATTCTATGTTTATCATATTTATCCCCCTCTCCTCATGCTATCTCAGATACGATCATTTTGCTTTATTTATTCTTATTCAAGTGATTCCTAAAATTCATGGCTAGATCACCACTCACTACGGAACCCATCACATTCCCTAATCTCTGTCTGAAGTCTAGGAACTGCTGAAACAGGGAATTACCCTGAGGCCTCCTCTGCCCCTAGCTGAATGGGCTTGAATAATTCCTTTTCATTCTCTGGGCTTCTGTGTCCTCCTCTGTGTTCTGAGATCAGGTAAAGTGATCTCTACAGAACCTTTAAGCTCTACTCTTCAGATTCAGTGATTCGGAGTCTATAGGCCATGAAGCATCAAGAGAATAATAACTCAGGAAGCAGCAACTCAGCTCTTCCACAGCTCGAAATCATACACATTTGTGACAGTCTCAGAGGGTGTGTGATGGTGTAAAGGACAGTGTTGACCCCAGAGTCCCACAGTTATCAGAGGCACTTGGAGCCCAGACAACTGTTCCCTGACCCTCCCCCCAGTAAAGAGTCGAGTGCCATGAATGAGGAGGAGAAACAGTGTCAACAAGGAGGGAGCCCCTGAATCAAAGGCCAGGATGTAACAGGATGCAGGTTGGGGTCTTCTAGGTTAAGCAGCAGATGATAGGGGTAGGGATAGAAGTGTCTGAGCCCAGTGCTGGTTACAAGGCTGTTTATCTCTGAGTAACATCAGCACCAAGTAACAACAGCCACCTGTCCTAGCTCCATCTCGGGGAGTCACAACAGGATGCGGTTTGACATTTACCAGGTCTTGCATCTGGGGTGCCTGTGAAAGGCCCTGCCCCCACCCACCTTCTGAGCATCACGAGAACCACACTCACCACATCCTGCCCCCAGCTCTCCCCAGGCTACTCTTTCTACCTAGGCCTCTGGTTAGCCTCCTGGCAGTGGAAATACAAGTGCAGAGGGGAGAGGAAAGGGTCTCTAAAGGGGAATCTAGGTGCCTCAGCTCCACGTGCAGTTGCTGCCCCATGTCTTTTACACCTGGTTGAGGTTATAAGCAAGATGATAGTGAATGAAAGCAGCTGCAATAACTGCTCTGACCCAAATGGGTCCCTTCTGGTCCCACATCACTTAGGCAACTCCCTCCTCCCACCTGCCCCCAACCTCTCTCCCTCAACCTGTTCTCCCACTTCCTTCCACTCATGTAATGAGATGTGTTAATGAGTCACAGAAAGGGGAGTCCCAGGTAATCAACAGACTGCAAAACAGACAGTCCCTGGACGTTTGAGCTGGTGTCTGTGTGCAGCACGGACTGGGTTTCTCTAAGTTTCCTTCTCCAATTGTAAGGTCTATGGGATGGATATTTTTCATTCCATCAGGGGAAGAGATAAGGAAGAATGTAACACAGGATAGAGGCAGAAAGTCCCAAAGGAGAAACTGGGAAATGAGCAGGTACATAACAGACTGAGCCTGCCTTGCCAAAGCCCAAGGTCTGTAGCATAATCTGATCAAACATGTGAGCCCAATTTTAGTGCCTCTAGTTTCTCCACCCTGGGCATTTGTCATCTTCCTCAAACTGTCTAGAGGCCCCACAGTGTCAAATAATAAATCCCTTGTGTGGCTGAGATCCATGTGAAATGTCTTGAAGGGTGTCCCTCTGGCCACCAGTATGTGGCCCTGGATCTTCCCTGTGCAAGTGGCCAGGGAATGAGATCTATTGAGAAACAGTTACCCTGGCTTATCTGCAAAACACTGGAAGCTCCCCTAGAAGAAACAACAGCCTCTTCTGACCCAAGGGGCAAGTGAGGTTGGTGAGTTTCTGGCAAGAAATATCATATCTGAGCAGGATCTACCATCCCCTGGCCCCTGAAATTATGATGGCTGTGGATTTCTGGGTCCTAGAGCTATAGAAAAAGTTATAGGAATAGGATTCTTATGCATGAGCAAGGGAAGGTAATACGGAGGATACTAACTTGTTTTGTTGAACTTAGATGACTTTCAACCCCACTGGACTAGTAGTGATTGCCTGGAATG
This sequence comes from Perodicticus potto, assembly GCA_963574655.1. NCBI lineage: Eukaryota > Metazoa > Chordata > Mammalia > Primates > Lorisidae > Perodicticus > Perodicticus potto. Next base: position 19,714 of record CAUYRH010004076.1, on the reverse strand, counting down.
CTTCTTTCTCTTTTAAAAAGGATCTGGATGCTGCATGAGGTCCCAGTAGAAAAGATGGATCATCAAATCTGAATGATCACGACATAGGCAACAAGTTTCATGGGCTTGCCATTTAAGTACACTTAGTGTTTCCAAATATTTACATGCCAATAATTTATAATTTAACATTTTAAAAAATGAGTCTTTCTTTTGGGTAAGTTGTGATAAAAATTCCTGTAAATTTCAAGAGAGGAAAATAACATGTATTGAAAGTTAGACCCTGTAACAGGGTTTTATAAACACCACCTCATTTAATATGTTTGACAATTCAGTAAGGCAAATGATGAAAGTGAAGCCTAGAGAGATTAATAAACTAGCTTGGGGTCATAACAACAAGTAAATTTAGACTCAAAAATCAAGTGCTTCACTATACCATGCTGTGAGTAGGCTCAGCACCATTTTGAGTAGACCTCACTTTTCCTTTAATCTGTGTGATGGCTCATTGTGTCCAGCACACAATAGCTGCTTGATATATATTAATAGTTGATCCTTAAAGTGCAGGAGGGACCTTGGGCATTATTACATTCTCTCTCTCTTTTCTTCTTCTTCCTCCTCTTCTTCTTCTTCTTCTTCTTCTTCTTCTTCTTCTTCTTCTTCTTCTTCTTCTTCTTCTTCTTCTTCTTCTTCTTCTTCTTCTTCTTTTTACTGTGATAGAAAGAAATCACTGTGGTCTTTTATTTATTTCTGAAGAATGCATCTGTCTGCCTGGTAAGAGGAAGAAATAGGGAATGTCCCCAAATGACTTCTAGGAACAGACAAGAATTTCTCAACTTAGAAACAATTCATATTTTGCAACAGATAATTCTTTTTTTTTCAAGACAGGGTCTCAGTCTGCCCAGGCTGCAGTGCTATATATAGTGTGATCTATTATAGCTCACTACAGCCTGGGACTCCTGGGCCCTATTGACCCTCTTGCTTCAGCCTCCCTAGTAGCTAGGACTACAGACACACACCACCAGGACTAGCTAATTATTGTTTATTCTTTTGTGGGAACAGGGTCTTCCTGTGCCACCCAGGCTGGTCATGAACTCTTGACCTTAGAAGCTTCAGACTCTGCCTCCCACAGTGCTGGGAATACAGGCGGAAGTCACCACGCCTGGCCCCCTACCTACTCTCTGGATTACTCTATGTCTCTGTCTCAGATTTTCCTCACAGATTAAATGGTACTGGAAATAAACACATGTCTGGATTGTCCTAGATTAAGTGATGCCAGGAATGGAGTATTTTAAGACTTCTTGTGCCCTCTCGTGGAGGGTGAGGGTCATTAGAAACGAAATCATTTTAAGCATATAGAGAACTAGGGGGCGATGACGGATGAGCAGGAAACTTGGTTGCCAAAGTAACCGCAGCACCGCCTCCTGGCCATCCACATCAGCCTTTTCCTCTGCTCATTTCCATCCAAGTGAAGTCTCTTTTTTAGGGATCTACCATTACACACATGGCCCTCTTCATTTTCAGTCTTGTGTATCTCTTGAATCACCATCTGTTCCTCTGTTCCCTCTTTGCTATGAGGAAGGGGATAGAAGATAACACAACAGGAAATTTTTTAAAACCCAAAGCAATAATCGTAATTTCTAAGTGCATGTTTCTTATACTAACAAAACCACACTTCCACTAAAACAAGAACAGTCTCCTGAATGTCTTGCCTTCTCCCTGGCTCCAAGTATCCACAAAATTTCTAGTCTCAGTAGCAATGTTAATGATAGGAGACTCCCCAGGTGATAAAAGTGACCTTAGTTGGTGTTCCCCCTACCTCCTCCTGCCCCCATCATTCGTTCACCACCTGTCTCCATGCCACATCCAGCCACAGAGTATCCTACTTCACCTACCCACAAGTGAGTGCACATACCCTCTGTGTGTGGACACCAGTGAGAATTTGGGAGCATAGAGTATTGGGCAAGGTACTGCGAGGGCTGGAGTCTGAGAGCCCCGGGCCGGACAGCCACACACTGGGAACATGATCGTGTGGGCAATTCACAGGTTCTGTGCACATCAGATTTTTCGTTCTCCCTGAGAACTTCATAAAGTTTTTTGGAGAATACTGGCTCAATTCAGTTGCTCTCACATTGGTTAGCAGCCAGAAACCCAGTCACAAATATCCTCCACCCAGGCCCTGAGTGAGGGTTCCTGGGGAGGGTGGAGTTTTTGCACAGATGTCAGCCCCGCCCGGCTCAGCGTGATACTCCAGGCACAGAGATAGAAGCCAGAGTCACTGAGGAGGAGCTTCTTAGAACTCAGGAGGAACCAGCCCTCTTGGGATCTAGAGGCTGAGAGATTCTTGGGTCCCTCAGACTCTATCTGGTCAACACCAATGGAATAGAAGAGCAGCAGGAGGGACCCTCCTTTGGCCTGCCAGTACCAGTAGAGGTTGGGGTTTGATGTTTACAGTGCACTCCAGAGAGAGAGGGCTGCCCAGAAGCTGCATGCTGGTCATTGGCCACTGATGAATGGTCTGAGGCCTGGCACCTATAAGAAGTGGAAAGTGTCATTTAGAGAGGAAGCATTCCAGCCTGGCTTGCTCAGCTAGACAGCGGGGCTGCTCACACCCTTCCATGAGTCAGGCACCTGGAGTCAACCCCAAGGAGTAGATTGGGACAGCTAAGGGAGCATGGTGCCCCTGGGCCACGGGAGACCAAGACAGCAAACTCTTTCCCAGAGGACAGAGAGAACAAAGATTCATGGCACTGGTCCCTGAGACAAAAATCCCATATCCTTTCAGAGAAGTGGAGGAAGGTACCTTTGAGAGTGAAAGTAACAGCGGAGGCTGTGGACTCACAGGATTGGGGCAAGGGAGGGTGAGGATTGGAAGGGAGGCTCACCAGAGAGGATAGCACCTGCCTGGGAATGCGCCCAGGAGAAGGGCAAGGAGGAAGCAGAGCATAGCTGGAGCCAGCCTTCCCTTCAGCTTGTCAGTTGATGCCTCCTCTAGGGCAGAGATGTGTCCGGGCCCCTCCCTCCTGGGCATCTGCTGCCACAGTAGAGGGATCACATCCCCTTGAGCTGGGGAGGAAGTGAAGCTGGTCTTTCTTTTTTTTTTTTTCTGCTTGTGGTGATTCATCCCCATCCTCCCTGGGAACCAGCACTTGTTATCTTCATTGCTATCCTGCTTATGTCCTGGTATGTAAATATACTTAATGACTCAGAATTTACCTGTAAACACGAGGTCACTCTCTAACTCCTCCAGAAGACACCAGAAGTCTCTATAACTATCAGTGAAACTGTGATACTGGCAGGATGATGAAAAGGGATTTTAGTCTCTCTGAAGTTAGAAACTGGAGCTAGGACATGTCACCTGGGAAGCTGGAAAGGAGATAAAAGGAGATCAGGGCTCAAGAGATTTAGGTCTGTGTGGCATTCAAAGCAGAAAAGCTCCGTTCTGGGGAAAGGAAGAGGTTATGACAGCAAACTGAGGGATCATCTGCATGGGATTCATCCCTGGCAGACAGACTTGGAGACTCAGACAGGCTACATTAACTACTGAACTGATAAAAGTTGGACTGTGTTCCACTCGATCTGATTTTCATCTGAATGCAGAGTGAGGTAGAGGAGACATCATGGAGCTATGGAATCATGTGGGTCTGAATTGCCTATCGCTGGCCTGGGAACCCTCAGCAAACCCTTATCCTCAATTTTCTCACCTATAATTTTTTTGTTTATTTCAGGTTACTATGAGTGTACAAATATTTAGGTTACATTGGTTTCATTTCCAAGGTAAAGTTCAAGTTGTAGTTGAGCCCTTCACCCCGTAGTGTGCTGAACACCCTCACATTGTTCATATTAGGTGAGATTCGAACACCCTCACATTGTGCATATTAGGTGAGATCCCACCAATAGCCCTCCCCTCTCCTTCTTTCCCTCCCCTCGCTAGACTATACTTGTGTTTTTTCTTTCATGTAGGCATGTACTTGTTAATATATTAGTTTCATATTAGCATTGAGTACATTGGATACTTTTCGTTCACATTGGATACTTTTTTTTTAACATTCTTGAGATACTTTACTAAGAAGAATATATTTCAACTCCATCCAGGTAAACACAACAGATGTAGTCTCTAATCTTTTCTTATGACTGAATAGTACCCCAAGGCATACATATGCCACAGTTTGTTAATCCATTCATGGCTTGATAGGAACTTGCATTGCTTCCACTTCTTGGCAACTGGGGCTATCCAGAAGAATAAAAATATATTTTCTCATCTATAAAATTTAAGATAATGATTGTAATACCTACAAATGGTTGAAGGATGCATTTTTCCTGGTACATTGCAGAAACTCTTACAAGTAGTGGCTTTTTGTTGTTGTTTAGACACTATGCCTACAGTCAGGACCAAAGATTGACAATAGACTGGGATGGAGAGTGGGCTGAAGGGATTACAGAGTACAGAGACACCGGAAGTGCTGCCAAGCCACTGACTTAATGTAGCTAAAGATGGAAATCTATTAGGCAGCGGGTATAGCCTCATTCTGCTGAGATGAGATATAGGACCCCAAGGCTCCTGGAGGAGAGCCACCACCCTCGGAACCACCTCTTCCCTCTGCCTTTACCATGCACTGTCTCTGAAGGATTTATTTTCAAAACAATTATTCAATTTGAGTTGGATATGGTGGAGTAGTTTAAGGTGAAGAGTTAGCAAAGGAAAGCAGCAGAAGTGGCCTAACAAGGAGAAAGAGCCTGAGGCAAATCGGGTATTTGTAGCACTCTCCCATTTCATCAGGGGCTGGTGATGTAAGGCATTTGTTATTGTTGCTGAAGCTACAATAACACAATTCCAACTTAATGCTGAGGTTCTTGCTTCTGGCAGAGTTTGAGCTTTGGCAGCAAATGTTTCTTTTGCTTGCATATGAATGCACTATATTGGGTGTTATTTTATATGTTTTCCAAATGGAATTAATCTTCTTACGACATTTATTTAAGTGATAGATCAAGTGGTAAATATAATTTGCTTTCTGCGTATATTTGAGACACAAGGTGAAAAATAGTTATAGCTCATACAAGCAAGCAGTGAGGTCCTACAGTTTAATCTCAGTTGTTAAAAATCTGTTAATAGGACTCATTATATAAGATCTAGGCAAGTTAGGATTACAACAAGTCAGCCCAAAATGAATTCACACATACACACAACCTATCCCTCCCCATCTTTCCATTTCTATTCTCCTTTTTCTTTGCTCCTGAAATTTTTATTGAGTAAGTCCCAAGTGGGAATGAGGGTGGAGGGAGGGAGGGAGGGCAGAGGGAGGGAGAAGGAGAATCTCTCCTGTTCTCCATGGGACCACATGGTGTTTTCATTGGCCGGCAGTCTCTTACACTAGCCCAGCCCATGAGACCTGATATAACTCATCGGCTGCATTAGCTCAATGTCATTTCCAAGTGTAGAGAGCAATGTAATCTTCCTCCCTAGAAATGGCATAGCAGATTGGAAGATGAAGAGACGTATCAGTCAGATCAGAGTAACCAGCTGACTCCTGACACCTGGATCATTGTCACAGCCCAGTAGCTGGAAGCTCCTTCCATATGGCTGATGCCTTAGAAAAATATCTCTTCATTCCCCATTCCCAACTGCAACACTGCTATTCATTCAATTGCTCAAGTCATTCATACATTGAAACGTGCATGAGGATATGATCCCTCTACTCTGTGGGGGCAAATCTCTGAGAGGCAGAGGCCTGCCACACGTCTGGCCTAGCTGAGGAGGTGGCCATCCGGCTAGCTAGTTGAAAGCTGTCTTTAACCATGCCTTGTGTTCTCCTTCCTCTTCTTCTGGGCACTGGAAGGTGGGTGGCTACCTTTGGGGCAAGCCTTCTCTCATATCCTTTTGTTACCATCTTGATCTTCTTTTTCTGCATTCGATTCTTAATGAAGCACTGCTAACAAGATAAAGCTTTAGTTTTAAAACTAAAATTGTTGTACCTGTCACCACCCATAAGAAAAAACTTGCACCCCACTTCAGGCATAAATCAGATGATTTATTACACCTGCACAGGGGGACACCACTCCAAGGAGTGTGCGGCCCCCAAGAGAAAAACAGACAGCCTTTTATACCCTTTTTCATTGCTATGCAGCAAGCCAAATGAAAACAAAAGCAAAACGTGGAGGTTATGGTGGTTGGACAGGGACAGCTTGGGAAACTCAGGGGTTGCTGCATGGTGGTTGACATGGGGACAGCTTGGAAAGCTCAGTAGCTTGGGAAACTTTGCTTGAGTAAGTTTTTACCATTGTTTAGGGGAACTTGGAGAACTTCCTTGTTCTGAAACCTGTTCTTAGAAATAACCCAAGCAGGGGCACACTGGGGACCAAGGCTGAGACAGGCTGAGACAGACTTGGGTCTTTTGGGAGGCTGTTGGCCTATTACATTCCCCACTGGGCTTTTTGGGAATCAAATCCTTGATTCATCTGTGTCACTGGGAAGGGGTCCCATTCAGGGCTGGATAGGGAACCCTCATTTTTCATGCTCAGGTGAGCTCAGACATCAGACTCCCATTTCTAGGCACAAAACTTCTGAGTCCTAGCAAGGTCATAAAATATCTCTCAGGGCCAATTATTTACCCCTAGAAAAAGGAAACCTCTGACCTGGGCCTCCTCCCCCAGATTTTCAAGGGCCATCCAGAGCTCACCGGACTGTCCAAACCACAACACTTTCCAAGGCATGGTCCCTCTGCCAATAGCTCTGGCACCCTCCATTTCCTCTGCATACCCCTCAGTCCAACAAAATGTCATTTTATCACTGATCTGTGCCCAGCAGGCTCAATTTTCAAATTCTTGAGACCACTCACTGGAGAAATTCTAGTAACAAACTACAACAACATCATTTCCCCCCAAGTCTCACTACCAAAAACAAACAGAGAACCAAAGAAGGTGGAAAACCTGGAACATCCAGTTTTCTCTCAGAATAGCCAGGGGACAAAGTTGGAGCAGGGAAGAAGGGGACACTCACACATTCATTTCACCCCATGAATGGGGTGGGGGTGGGGCCTACAACATACCTATTGTTACCCGTCTCAGTCATTCTCCAAGCGCTCACATGCATACAATTCCAACCCATTTCTTAACCAGGGCAGCCTCAATTTCCCACTCAAGCTGCCATTTAGCCATAGGAGGCAAACCAACACTCCCCTAGACCCTGTGAAGGGAGGTCCAACTCCACCCTCAGAGTTCTCTCAGTCACACCACACTCACACATTTTCATACACTTCTCAACAGACCTGCTGGCAATCTAATGTACCTTGGTTTAATTCAGGGTCTCAATATCAGGTGCCGATATTTAAGCTGTGAGGTCTTAAGGACTGTGACTCTTCTTGGGTTCTCTACTCAGGCCTTAATAGTACCGTGGTGGTGGGCTTAATATACATATGAGTTTTTACTTTTCCTGTGACATTTCCCCCTTTTACCCAAAGTCCAAAAGTCCAGTTAAGACAAATCACTCGAGGAGTTTCCTCAGGCTTCAACCCTGCATTGACCAGTCAGCTCCCAGTATGTGGCTGGAGCAGGGCACGTTGACTATCTTAAAAGTTACCTTTACTTCCTAAAAGGCAGTGAAGTCCTATTCAGCCAGCTGTTATGACTCCAGGTGAGGATTCCTTTCACATTCACTGCTGTACGTGTGGTCAGGATGATGGTGGAAAGTCTTTTCTACCTTAGTTTCAGGGGGACCAGTTTCTGATTCTAGACCTAGACTTGGTCTCCTTGATCCTTTAGAGAGAAAGGATGTACAGATATAAAAGACTAGACAGAACATAGTTAAATACCTCAGTGGAGATTTTCCCTGCTACTCTTTCTAGGGTTTTTGTCTATTCAGTTCAGTCTTCCCTAGTTTTTTAAGAGTTCTTGCTAAATATAAGAGGATAGTCAGAGGCCTCTTTGAACAACACTAGTGGTAAGGCCTGAATCTAATTTTTAATTATTCCTGAGGTATCTATATAGACACAGTAGATAACATTTAATACTGCACAAATTTTTTCAGTGTAGCCAACAGGAGATCTTTGTTGAGTCTTAAGGCTTCAGAGTAAATATAACTACTGTATATAATTCCATACTCTTTGACTAGTCTCTTAGTCCCATTTCACAGATTAGTTTAGTAAAATAGTTATGTCTCATTTTATGAGTTGACATTACAGACAAGGCTGGGATTTAATACAGGTGGGTCACAGCCTCTTTTCTCTTTGAATCATTTTTCTCTCTCCAATTTCTCTCTTTCCTAAAGACAAAGTATAGCAGAACTAACTTAGTTGCCAAAATAAACTGCACTGGGTCTGATTATTTGCATAAAGTGCAGTAAGAATAATTATTAGCCATCTAAGGCTCTTCTTTCCTTTAAAATTGGCTTTGCTGGAATCTTTTATAAGGAATATCAGGCTGGACTTTCTTGAAAGCCTTTCATGAGCCCAGGTTTCATCTGTGCCATTAGTTACCTGTATATATTGGGTAAATTCCTCTTCTCTTGAGGTCCCCAAGCACATTTCAATTCCCAGACCCATCAGCAAGTGACCTTCATTATTTACCACAGATCAGGAAATGTTACTGACGGATATCTGGTCATTTTCCGAAGGGCTTTTTTCATGGACCTTATAAAGGCAACCTTAATTCCTTAATGCAGTCTGGATACCTCTGGAAATGCTATTCCAGCCAATGCCTTGGTAAAATAACCAGTGCCTTCATCATGTTTTATAGAACAAAATGGATTCTTATTGAACTTATGCAAATAACTGTGTTGTTAGAAATTAAGAATACTTACAAATGGCTTTCAAATTCTGGAGAAATCAAAGAGAGAGAAAAAAACACATGTTTTAAATTCTGCTTATTAAGTACATACAATTGCTTGAAAAGCTACAAATAACTCAAAAGATAAAAAATGGTTTTCTTGATTTCTGGAAAATAGAACACAGAAAGAATCAGCAATATTTTAAACAAAAACTATAACAAGTTAACTTAGTTCCATGTATCAGATTTTTGTTCTGTTCGAAGCTAGGTTAGCAATACTCATAGATATGTTTTATTTTTCCAATGAAGTTTCTAAAAGTCTGTTGTTAGTCCAAAGGCACTCAATTTCCAAAGACATTAGGAATTTGAATTTGAGAGAATTTGTACATTAAGATATTTTATACTTTAAGACAGATTAATGTTTTATAATATTGGAACATACATATAACCATAATTCATACAAAATTAATTACTATTTCATATTTGATAATGTTTTCCATACATTTTTAACAAATCAAATAAGTTTAACTTGTTTTCCTCAGGTTTTCAGTAGTTTTAATACTTTGAAAAGACTAAATTCAGAGTTGTGCTTTTATTTTTTGTTGTCATTTTTGTTGTTTAGTTGGCCAAGGCTGAGTTTGAATCTGCCAGTATGGATTCAAGTGGCCAATGCCGCAACCACTTTGCTACAGGTGCCAAGCTCCAAATTTAGAGTTTTGACTTTGGAAGTTTTGTATCAGGGGCTTAAAACATTTGTTTAAACAAGACTATAAGTTAAAAGATTTTAAAGTAAATACATATTAAACTTCTTCATAAGTTTTATTTAACCTGCACAGATATTTTACAAATATTTTAGAACTTTTTAACCTTTGTCTCTTACTCTCAAAGAAATATATTGAGATGGAGTTAACAAAAGTAGGTTCATTGTCAGAGCCTGCTCTTCCTTCTTATGTTCAATTTTCTATTGGTGAGCTGTTGTCAGAGAGGATCACCGTGGGACCTTCCTGTCACCCTGCTGGGGCCCTCTTCTCCATTTAAGTAGTATGGGAGGGCTCTTAGGGGATGGTGTCAATCAGGGTGCTGGGGAACACTACCATCAGGGAACCAGAATGTTGCAGGAAAACAGTGAATTAAAACAGATAGATACGTATACTAACAATATATTGGAAGGAACCTCTAATTGCTGACAAGAACTAGAATTCAGGTGTCTCAAGGCATAGAATGCTGAGTTCTAGGGAATTTTTAAAACTCTTTTACACTTGTTTTTTTTTTTTAATTTTTATTTCTCAGTTTAATACAAGACTGTTTCAGGCCGAGATCAATCCTTTAATAAACACTGAACAAATGACATAAAATGACACTGCAGACACGGGCCTGACATGAACAATGTACATTCTCATATTCTCAAAACCAGAACCGGAACACTTTTTGATATAGTTTTGAACAGGCCTGTGCATGATCTAATACCCGGGGGTTGATTGGCTGGTGATGGGTGTGAACACACATTTCTGGGATCCCCCAACTGGCCAGAAGGGCTGAGACTCCCCCATGCCTCTGAAAGTTTCCAACAGGCCAATAGCCCAGCAACCTGAGGTCCCTGTCTAAAGTTCCTGTCTTTGGCCTTTCCTCGGAGGCTCCACACAAATTACAACAATTGAATTCAACAAACAGTTACATATTTTTCTAATACTTTACAGCAAATCTGCAGACACTAGCCAAAATTAGATGTTAAAGTGGCTTACTGCTGGAGGTGGACTCATAGGTGAATTTAGGAGTGATCTTCAGCCAGTCTCCTGAGGGCTCCAGGTTCTCTGGGGACCCTAGGATGTTTCCAGGAGGGGCCTCCCCTTAAAGGGGCCACAGCTTGCACTCATCCTGGAGGCTTCCTGAGGATCAGCAGAACACATGCCAACCAGAGTACTGCTAAGCTTCTGCTGTTTTAAAAAGTAAAGACTACTTCCCCCTCTTTTTTTGGCCAAGATTTATTCATAACCTAGCAACCACAGTTTTTAGCAGTCAAAGTTTTACCAAACTTTGTAGTAACTCTTTAATTGCCAGAAAGAGAGTATTTCAACTGCAAGTGGATTAAAATTATGGGCAGTGGGAGACATCGGGGATATAAGAGAGAGAGAAGGTACCCTGGGTTAAAACAAATTGTATATTGACACATAGACAACAAGAAAACAGAGAATCTTCTAAAGGAATTCTGACGAACCATTGGAAACGGCAAACACAATTTGACAAACAACTCACACACACCAGTACTGATATAAACTTGGATCCTGCAAGTGCCGAGTCTTTGTGCAGACTCTGACTTACTTTTACTAGGGACTCAGCCTCTGTGAGCCCAAAGAAGAAAAGTTGACAGACCAGGGACTCGAAAACCAAACAAACTGAGTCCAAAGAGGAAAAACCCAACAGACCGGAGAAGGAACAAGTAAAAACAGACAGTTCAGACAAATCCAAAGGGACAGAGAGACGTCCAAAGAAGAGAAACCAACAGACTCACACTCTGTGAGTCCAGACAGATCGGGCATGAGAGAGACTGACAGGTTTCATACAATCTCACTGACATGAAAGAGACCAGCAGACTCACACTCTGTGAGTCCAAATAAGAGGAAAACCAGATAAAACCAAGACCCACTCTCTGTGAGTCCTAAAAAGAAAAACTAGACCAGATACAGACCATAGACTCACTTACCCCTGTGAGTCCAAACTTGAGACAGACCACTTGAGACAGACCACAGACTCACTTACCCCTGTGAATCCAAAACCAGACTTGAGGTATAGAACAGAGACTAACCCCTGTGAGTTCAGACCAGATGACTCACACACCCCCATGAGCCCAGACCAGAGACCCACCACAGTGTTCTGTAGGGGCCCAGGAGGGGAAGTTAATGTCATGTCTGATCTTCCATCATCCCCCAGATACCAGACAACTGCAGTTCTCAGTTGGAAGTATAGAGCCGGCATCTTCTTACTGGAGGTCCCAAAAGACTTAATGGGGCTGATGGTACCTCATCAAAATCTCTAGAGAACAGACAGATGTTTCAAACTCACCCAGATATCACTGATTAATCACCAATTTGGAAGTTTTGGAGACCTATGCCCTGGCTCCACACATCTAAGGGCTCTGGGGTGGAGGAACGTCTTCTCCAAGGTCTTCCCCCAAAGCTGTTGGGCGGCAGGGGAGCATAGGTGGGGGTCTGGGAGTGGCAAATCTCACTGGGGCCTCCAAAATGTTGTACCTGTTGCCACCCATAAGAAAAAACTCTGACCCCACTTCAGGCGTAAATCAGATGGTGATTTATTACACCTGCCCAGGTGTAATAAACACCACTACTTGGAGTGGTAGCACCCCAAGAGAAAAACAGACAGCCTTTTATACACTTTTTCATTGGTATGTGGCAAGCCAAGCAAAAACAGAAGCAAAACATGGCGGTATGGTGGTTGGACAGGGACAGCTTGGGAAACTCAGGGGTAGCTGCATGGTGGTTGGCATGGGGACAGCTTGGAAAGCTCAGTAGCTTGGGAAACTTTGCTTGAGTAAGTTTTTACCATTGTTTAGGGGAACTCAGAGAACTTCCTTGTTCTGAAACCTGTTTTCAGAATTAACCCCAGGTGGGGGGCATGCTGGGGACCAAGGCTGAGACAGGCTGAGACAGACTCGGGTCTTTTGGGGGGCTGTTGACCTATTACAAAATCTATTCCTATATAATGGGTTTGGAAGATAATTACAGAATCTATTTGTTCTTCCATAGAAGACTTAAAAATTACCTGGAAGGAAGAAAGAAATGAGAGTCCGCCAAAGGGATGCTCCCAAACTTCCTGAGCAGTGTCTGGTCCATGCTCTATCCTCTGCATATCCACATCCTGATCATGGAAAGAGAAGAGAAAGGGGGAGGGGGAGAATTATGCTTATTTCCAGGATGATGTGAACAAAATCTTATGTCCCTAAATGTCACACTGGTTAGAGAACAGTAAGTAGAAATGGCTTGTGGTAAACAGATAATGGCTCTCCAGAAGACCCCATTCTTGGCAAAGGAAAGCACCCTCAGAAAAGGAGGAAAATTTAAAAGTAAGCTGAGTGAGTCAGAACAAAGTCAGCTAGTTTACATTTAAGCTAGCCATTGCTAGCAAGCTTCCTACCTTTTTTGAAATTCTAGCCTGTTGGGGATACAGTTTACAAACACTCCTGCTAGGTCTGTGAGCACTCTGAGGAAAAATGGTCATAGAAGAGGCTATGGAGGCTTGGCGCCTGTGGCTCAACGGGCTAAGGTGCCAGCCATGTACACCTGAGCTGGCGGGTTCGAATCCAGCCTGGGCCCACCAAACAACAATGATGGCTACAACCAAATAATGGCTGGGCATTGTGGCGGGCGCCTGTAGTCCCAGCTACTTGGGAGGTGGAGGCAAGAGACTCGCTTGAGCCCAGGAATTGGAGGTTGCTGTGAGCTGTGATGCCACGGCACTCGACCCAGGGTGACAGCTTGAGGCTCTGTCTCAAAAAAAAAAAGAAGAGGCTATGGCAAAGACCTAGAAAGATACATTAACTGGGTCATTTCCTGCTTAGTAAACAGGCAAAGAAGATACCCATTGTGGAGATTTGCATTTGCTTGGGCCAGAAATAAAGGGAGTAGCTCAAGGCCTGAGACACAGGCAGAAGAGCTTGTATCCCTTATAGCAGAGGAAGATCTTCTGTGGTGGTGATAGGAGGAAAATCCTCCCTCCCACCTATTCCTCAGAGGAGATTAATGCCACAGGGAACTAGTGGAGTTTAACACCTCCTTAGAAATCTTTGTGTGTGATCTCAAGAGGGAGGCTCTCCCAATTTCAGATTTCAGATTTCTCAAGTCTAGTCAAACCCTTAAATAATAACAATAGGAAAAAGGAGTTCTAAAATAAAATAATAATAATATTAACAATAGGAGCTGATATACTCACTCAGAAACTTCCGGCACCTTTCTTCCCTCCCTCATCTTATCCTCTGGGCAAATAGACTCCAATAAAAGCAGACTGGAGCAAACACTTGGGGCCATTGCCAGAAGCCCACAAATGGGCAATGGATCCCTGAGCTTCCACGTTTAATTCTTCTCTAGGTTCATGTCTCTTTCTTTACCATCATTTCTAACTTCAGTTGGTTGCTACCAGTTTCCACAGGTCTTAGCGGACCCTGCTCATCTCCTGAAGCTGTGCATTTGTTATGCTACATGGCAAAGAAGAGCTGAAAGTGGAATAAAGTTTCTAACTGGATGATCTCAAAATAAGGAGAGGAGCCTGAATTACCCAAGTGTGGCCCCATGTAATCACAGGAGTCCTTAGGCAGGGTACAGGAAAGAAGTCAGAGAAAGATACATGGGCACAGAAGCAAGTAACAGAGATGGTAATGCTGCTGGTTCTGAAGATAGAAGTGGGCTTGAGTCAAAGATGAAGTTGCCTCTAGAAGCATGAAAAGGCAAGGAAATTAATTCTCTCCTAGACCCTCTAGATAGGAATGCAACCTGAAGATACCTTGACTTTAACTCACTTAAATCTGTGTCAGGCTTCTGAACTATAGAGCTGTACAACAATACACTTGTGTGTTTCAAGCCACTGAATCTGTAGTGCTTTACTATAGCAACAAAGGAAAAACTAACACGTGGCTTTAGAATGTGTCTTGGAACAGGGCATTGAGGTAGTCTCCAAAAAAACTCCCTAAAGATCGCAGGACAGATCAGGAGTAGCCACTTTCTCATTCATATGAAAACAGATTGAGTGAGAGAAGCTGTAAAGCCTGAAGAGGCATCATGACTGAAATGTGGAAGATGTAGGGTGCCCTTCCCCTTCAGGGATCACTAGGGAATGAAGGACAGAAAGATGCTCCAAGGGATTAGCAGTCATCAGTGAGGACAGGTGCTGGTAAGTGGTGCAAATAACAATAACTAAGTGATCAAAGACAAGTACACCCCTCACATTACCTTGATATTTCATGGGAAAGTCTGAGAGAGTCCCAAATGAACCATGTGCACCTCAATGGAATGAGGACCTAGATATAAAAGGATTTTAATTATTGAAAGCTAAATTTATATTTTGCTCACCCATATCTGAAGCCCATGAATTTCACAACTAGTTTACATTACCTATAAAATTCAAGGCTGGACAGGTGTTATGCAAGACAAAAAATTAAAAAGTTGTAATACTTGCTTTCCAATAACTTATCTATTGGAGGAACTAAAAAGCAGAAAAGTAGTCAAAATAATAAGAGCTCAGTAACCGCTGCTTCTGGTTATGATGGGGAAACTTGCAGTCAACTAATGTTTTGTGTCACATTTGATCTGTGGTAACAAAGTACCATAGACTGTGTGGCTTAAAACAACAGAATTTATTGTCTCACAGGTCCTGAACCTAGAATTCTGAAATCAAAGGACAGAGTGCCCCAAAAGTCACCCTAAAGTCACCATACTTAGGAAAAATGGGAAACTGTAGCTAAATACCCCTTTACTTACAAAATAGTGATTACAAAATTTTATAAAATAGCTAGAAAATATTCACTACGTGTTAGCAACTTCATTGCAAAATTTTATAATGAACATTATGTTAATAAAGGTACATTTAGCCACAATTTCCCATTTTCCCCACGTGTGGTGACTTTAAGGGTGACTTTTGGAACACCCTGTATTGGCAGGGTCATGATGACTCTGAAACCTGTGAGGAAAAATCTTTCTTTGCCTATTGTTCCTAGCTTCTAGTGGTTTTCTGACAATCTTTGGCATTCCTTGCAGCCTTGACCATTTTCCATTGCCATTTTTCTTGTGTGTTGCTGTCTTCATATGGCTATCTTCTTTTATGGACATCAATCATATTAAATTAGGAGTCTATGGAACTCAAGTTATGACCTCATCTCAATCAGTCACATCTTCAATGACCCTATACCAAGAAAGATTACTTTCTGAGATACTGTAGGCTTGTAAGTCAATATAACGTTTTCGAGGGGAGCACAATTTAACCTATTACACACTTTGGTAATGAAAAAAGTAGAAAACTAGACAATTTATATAAAACACTTGTTTCCTAATACTGAATAATAGACAGTGTGAGGCTGTGATCCATAAACGAATGGAAACAATTGAGGTGAGCCCTGTTATGTCAATTTTCTGCCTGGCACTTTCTGGTTTGCTACACAGGGAGAAGGAAGCCAAGCAGAGCATGGCACTCTGAAATTCTTACTGAGCTGAGGTTACAGATCAGATAGGGGGGAGGAATGCACAGAAAGAGCCCCAGAAATTTTTGTAGGGTTCTCTCTGAGTCTTTGGCTAAATACATGTACTAAGTTGGTATGTATAGGATGAAACTCTACAAGGCCAGGATAGGGATAAATACTGGGGAATTAACAACTACTGGCAAACTATAGTATGAGTAATTACTAAATCTTGCCCAAGGTTCAGAGAGGCTCAGACCCAATCAGAAGAGCTTTATTGAATACCTAGACCATTTAATAGACATCCCAGAAAGCCTATTACTCAGACTAGGACTCAAATAGCATACATAGAATAAGGCTACTCTACATTAACAAACCTAAGAACAACCTTTGAAAGGAAAAAGCAAACAAGTTAATGTGCAAGTAAATTAATTACCTACTAAAATAACTACTTACTTTGAAAGAACAAGATCAAAACAACAACAAAAAAATGTAACATGCATGACGTTGAGCATCTAGTCAAAAATTATTGGAGACACTAAGAAGCAAGAAAATGTGTCTATATTTTGTAGTAATAATCAGTCAACAGAAATCAACCTAGAAATGACAGATATGACAGTATTAGAAGGATAGGATTTTAAAATGGCTATTATAAATATGTTCAAAGATTTAAAGTAACATACAGATTGCTGAAAGCCAAAGATTACAAAAAGAGAGAGAAACTTAAAAGCAACCAGAGAATAAAAGACATGCTACATACAAATGAACAGTTAAGAATGACAGTAGTCATCTTGTTAGAACCAATTTATACACAAAACTGTGCAGACATGTTGATATGGTTTGGATGTTTGGTTCCTCCAAATCTCATGTTGAAATTTGATTCCCGGTGTTGGAGGTGGGGCCAAGTGGGAGGTGTTTGGGTTCTGAGGGCAGGTCCCTCATGAAGGGCTTGGCGCCTCCCACTAACTGAGTGAGTTCTCACTTATTAGTTCATATGACAGCTTGTTATTTTAAAGAGCCTAGCACCACCTCCCTCTGTGGGTCTCTCTCTCACCATGTAACCTGCCTGCTCTCCTTTCACCTTCTGTCTTGATTGGAAGCCCCCTGATATCTTCCCCAGAGGTAGATGCTGGTGCCATGCTTGTAAGTCTGCAGAAACCTTAACCAAATTAACCTCTTTTCTTTATAAATTGTCCACTTGAGGTATTTCCTTTACAGCAGTGTGAAACAGACTAATACAAACATCTGTAATTACTTAAAAAAATATATCTGTAAACCTAGAACTCTATTACCAGCAAAAATATCTTTCAAAAACATCAGCCCAATAAACTTCTCAGGAAAAAAACCTGAAATAATTTATCACAAGAAGACATACACTATATGAAAGGATATCTTTCAGGCAAAATTAAAATAAGTCTAGATGAAGTTGGTAGGCCATTTTTCTGGAGGAGGGGGTGATAAAAAGGAAAACCCAGGATTTATAGCATTGGACATTTCTTGGATATAAATATTCCCAATTCCCACCAGAGCCAAATTTAAGCTAACAACAGCTTAATAACTAGCTCAAAAAGTTCCTGAATATTTGACAATTGGTTCTCCTGAGCTGGTGCAAACTAGCTACAGAATACATGAGTAACAGATGGAATATCAACATAAGTGTGTGATAAATATAAAATCAATATTTTGTATTATTTTTTAAATCTCCTAGAAAAATTATTGATTTTTTACTTCTACCTAAAATAAAGTAAGGGAAAAAATACATAAGGCAACAGTGTTCAAGACACTGGACATAAAACAATAAATATGATGAGCTTTATAATTACCCATGCTTATCCCCTTGAGATAATTTCCAGGCCATGGAGCATGATGAGGGCAACAAACAAAATCTCTGAGTGAAGGAGACACAGCTTAGAGTTCAAGAGAATAAAGCAAGTATTGTGCACAGAGCAAAGTATGGGAGAGGAGAGAGGTACACAAAGAACATCGGAGATCTTCTGAGAGCCCACATTTAGTGTTCAGTAGAGTAGTAATTGGAGCACTAATGTAAGGAAACTATCTGAGACTGGGGACATAACCACGTAAAAGAATCAAAGGGAATAGTGACTGGATTCCACAAATGGTGAGGAAGAGTATATGGTCTCACCAGCCAGACTTAAAGACCTTAAAATTCATGGAGCATTGGGAAGAGAGCTCAGAAGTATTTTGACTCAGAAGTGGAAAATAATTATCCCTAAACTAAATACTGCTTTACTCCCATCTAACAAATCTTTAAAGCCAGTCACGCTAGGATCAGATTATTTAAGAAATGTGAAGAAATATTTATAGAAATACAGAAAGTTCAACACAAATGAAAAACTCAATGTGCAGAATAAAATAAAAAATTACCACGTATGCCAAAAATCAGAAAAATACAATTTATAATGAGGATAAAAATGAATCAAACAGAATTAGAAGGTAAATACATTAAGATGGTTCTTATAATTCTATCTATATGTTTAAGAAGCTACAGGAGAGATTGAACATGTTAAGTATAGATGAAAAAAATATTTTTTTAAAGCCCCAAGTCAAACTTCTGGAAGTGAAAACTATAATATCTGAGATGAAAAATACAAGAGATGAGATGAATGGGAGGCTAGATAATGCAGAAGAAAATATTATAATAATAAACTGTGAAAACATAGCGATAAAAGAAAATTGCAGTGAAGGAGAGAGAAAGAAACCATTCCTGAAAGTAAGCAGACCATCAAATATGGAATAACTTCAAGTGGACAAATATACTTGTAACCGCTGCTCTAAAAGAGGAGAGTGGGAAAGAGGAAAAATGTATAAGAAATCATGACTGAGAAGTTTCCAAATCCAATAAAACTCTAAGCCCACATATTCAAGAAGCTTGACAAAAGACAAGCACATGTATAAACAAAACAAAACAATCCAAAGAATATCATAAATTGCTCAAAACCTTAACAGAAAATCTTAAAAGCAGACGTGTTTTGTGCAGTGGAACCAGATAAGGAAGATGGAAGATTTCTCAATGAAAACAAACTAAGTGAGAACAGGAGGGCATCTTTAAGATGCTGAAATAAAAGTTCTGTCTTTTTGATAGCAGACATCGTAAGAGATGTGAAGTGATATTTCACTGTGCTTTTGATTTGCATTTCCCAGGTGAATCATTCTATTGAGCATCTTATCATATATCGTTTGACCATTGAAGAACAAAGCTGAAAGTATGACACTTTCTAATTTCAAATTATATTACAAAATTATAGTTACCAAAATAGTGTGGAACTGGCATAAAAATAGACACATAGACCAATGGAACAGAACAGAAAACCCAGAAACAAACCCACATATATATGGCCAACTAGTTTTTGACAAAGGCACCAAGAATACATAATGTTTGTGTATAATTGTTCATAGTATTGTACAATTTATATAACAATTTGTTTGTGTATAATTGCTCATAGTAGTCTCATGATCCTTCATATTTATGTAGTATTGGTTGTAATATCTTCTCTTTCATTTTTTACTTTATTTAAAAATAATGGAATAGGCTCGGCGCCTGTGGCTTAACGGGCTAAGGCACCAGCCACATACACCTGAGCTGGCGGGTTCAAATCCAGCCCAGGCCTGCCAAACAATGACGACTGCAACCAAAAAATGGCCGGGCATTGTGGTGGGCACCTGTAGTCCCAGCTACTTGGGAGGCAGAGGCAGGAGACTTGCTTGAGCCCAGGAATTGGAGGTTGCTATGAGCTGTGATGCCACAGCACTCTATCCAGGGTGACAGCTTGAGGCTCTGTCTCA
>CAUYRH010004071.1:0-22004 GCA_963574655.1 Perodicticus potto | reverse complement strand
CAAGCTGTTACCCTGGATAGAGTGCAGTGGCATCACAGCTCACAGCAACCTCCAATTCCTGGGCTCAAGTGAGTCTCCTGCCTCCGCCTCCCAAGTAGCTGGGACTACAGGCGCCCACCACAATGCCCGGCCATTTTTTTTTTTTTTTTGGTTGCAGCCGTCATTGTTTGGTGGGCCCGGGCTGGATTCGAACCCGCCAGCTCAGGTGTACGTGGCTGGCGCCCTAGCCCGTTGAGCCACAGGCGCCGAGCCCAGACCAGAGTTCTTAATCTTCTTGTAGAAGGTTTAGGAGCATTCAAAGTAAGCCAGGTTATTTAAACCTCTCTTTGTTATTTTTATTTTTTAGTATTTGTTTTCTTATTTGGTCACATTTAACTTGATGTTATGAAACCCTCCATTTAGATTCCACAGTTTGGAAGGGAGGGGAAAGGGTTGAGGAAGAATGTGAACGTCACTATGTCTTTGAGATAATTTGGAAATTCACTAAAAAGATGGGTGGATTGCTTGACTACAAGAGTTCAAGACTAACCTAAGCAAGAGTGAGACCCTGTCTCTACTAAAAATAGTAAAAACTAGCCAGATGTTGTGGTGAGCACCTCTAGTCCCAGCTACTCCAGAGGCTGAGACAGGAGGATTGCTTGAGCCCAACAGTTTGAGGTTGCTGTGAGCAACAAAATGAGACCGTGTCTCAAAAATAAATGAATAAATAAATTCACTAAAAAATGTGACAAGATTGAAGACTGACAAGGTGGTCTTTTTTTTTTTTTTTTGAGATAAAGTCTCACTATGTCACCCTGAATAGAGTGCTGTGGCGTTATGGCTCACAGCAACCTCAAACTCTTGGGTTTAAGCAGTTCTCTTGCCTAAGCCTCCCAAGTAGCTGGGACGATAGGCACCTACCACAACTCCTGGCTTTTTTTTTTTTTTTTTTTTTAGATAGATAGCACCTCAAGCTATCGCCCTGCGTAGAGTGCTGTGGCATCACAGCTCATAGCAACCTCCAACTCCTGGGCTTAAGCAATTCTCTTGCCTCAGCCTCCCAAGTATCTGGGATGAAAGGCACCCGCCACAAGGCCTGCTATTTTTTGGTTGTAGTTGTCATTGTTGTTAGGCAGGCCTGGGCCTGATTCGAACCTGCCAGCTCTGGTATATGTGGCTGGTACCCTAGCCACTGAGCTACAGGCACCAAGCCTGACACGGTGGTCTTTAATGACCATAGATAGTAAAGCAACAACATTATGATTTTTTTTTTCCTGCCTTACCTGTTAATAAATACTGGGCTTTTACTAAGTGGCACTGTTTTATTGACAATACACACATCGTATCTTTTGATTTTGAAGGGTATCTCATGTCAAAGGCATCAAGTTACGATATTATAGAGGAATCAGCTGGAATACCTTGGGGTACTGGCTGAGGGTGGTGAAATGCCTATCAAGACATGAAGGTTTTGGCTCCTAGTTTCATCCTTGGGAGCCTGGCATTGGCCTTATACCTGCTTTTGGTGGTGACTTCACTTAAAACACTGGCCATTCCTGAGAAGCTGCAAGAAGCTGTGGGGAGAGTTATTGTCAATGCCACAGCCTGTACTGTCACGTGTGGCCTTGGCTACAAGGAGGAAACTGTCTGTGAGGTGGGCCCTGATGGAGTGAGAAGGAAGTGTAAGTCTCAGCGCTTGGAATGTCTGACCAACTGGATCTGTGGGATGCTCCATTTCACCATTCTCATCGGGAAGGAATTTGAGCTTAGCTGTCTGAGTCCAGACATCCTGGAGGTTGGACAGGAAGCTTTCCGATTCACTTGGAGACTTGCTCGGGGAATCATCTCAACTGATGATGAGGTCTTCAAACCCTTCCGAGTTAATTCCCACTTTGTGAAGTTCCATTCTGCTCAGGAGTATGACTCAGGAACATACCGGTGTGATGTGCAGCTGTTAAAAAACTTGAGAATTGTCAAGAGGCTTTACTTTGGGCTAAGGGTCCTTCCTCCTAACTTGGTGAACCTGAATTTCTATCAGTCCCTTACTGAGAATCAGAAGTTGATAGATGAGGGCTTGGAAGTTAATCTGGACAACTATTCCAAGCCTTACCACCCAAAGTGGGAAAAGAAGGTAGCATTAGCCTTGGCAATAGGTATTGCCAGTGGAGTGGTTGGTGGTATGTTGGTGAGCACTGCCTTCTGCCTTCTGCCTTCTGCTGAGGGGGACCTTTAGCCATAACACCCTCCAGAGCTTAAAAGCCTTGTTCCAGAAGGCCTGGCTGACTTTTTTGCTTTTTAGGAAGCAAAACTTTTTAAAGGGGAATGAGTGTTCTGGTTGCCTGATAGTGGAGTGGCTAAGAGGGAGGGCTCCTACTGCCAAAAGATGACTAGGGGATGTGGAGGGGTCAACCTTGTGGCAGCTCCGGGCAATCATCTCTAACTTATTACTGTCCCAGGTGAATTTCTTCCTGATCTTCCCGGCCTTCTAGGTCCTTAGGAAACTGTAGGCATCACCCCTGTTCCTGGGAGGAGTTCTAACATGGAACTTGCATTCATTTTCTATCCTTTACAACTTGTATGCCTTCCTACTTCCATTTCCCCTTTGATGAGCAATGTATTCAAGTAGAAGGATGTTATTAATAGCTTTTAGAGTGAAAGCATTTGTTCTACTTCAATAAAAATAATACACAGTAGCCATATGGAGATTAAACTTTTTCTTTGGTGCTTTTAGTTTAAAAGTTCTCGATTTGTTTAAATTGTCCTATAATTAATGTGGCTTTCATTTTCCTCAGGTTTCTTAGAATACACATTGAATAAATTGCTTTGTTGGGAGGGCTGTCTGTGTGTGGCAGAGGTTGTTAGTAATGACATCTGACTCAGGTATGTAGACGTCACTAAATGTTAATAAATTGTCTGCCCTCCCTGTACGCACTCCCCAGGTGAGCCCTCTGTTTAGTGTTAAAGCTCATTTCCTGGGTGGCACCTGTGGCTCTGAGTGGGGCGCTGGCCCCATATACCAAGGGTGGCGGGTTCAAACCCAGCCCCGGCCAAACTGCAAAAAGTAGCCGGGTGTTGTGGCGGACGCCTATAGTCCTGGCTACTCAGGAGGCTGAGGCAAGAGAATCGCCTAAGCCCAAGAGCTGGAGGTTGTTGTGAACTGTGACACCACAGCAACTCTACCAAGCGCGACAAAGTGAGACTCTGTCTCTAAAAACAAGTTCATTTCCTGGCAAAACAATGGCTCCTTCATCCGGCAGTTTCCCTGATGATTCAGACAGTCCTTGACTTGCTCCGTGCTCCCTTCCTTTTAGCTCTTTTGGTTCCCTGAAGTTTATGTTTCTGGAAAGGTCAACTGTACTAGTTTCTTATAGCAGTCAAGGCCCCAAAGGGAGGACTGGTACCATTATTCCTCCATAGGAAATCTACTCATAAGAGGCTCAGGGGCCATTCAAACTATGCCTGAGATAACTGGCTTGTGGAACCATCAAGGAAAAGCTACCATCTTGGCCATCAGCTGAACTAATTCTACTGAGAAAATTATAGCATTTCTTTCTTTCACTTTTCTCTAGCTACAGGAAGAGGTAGCAGGAACTAAAGACTAGTAGTTTAGTTCTTTAGATGTGTGTCAGAATCACCTGGATGACTTTTTTAAAAAGATTTCTGAGTCCTAACCCTGAAGATGCTAATTCAGTTTAGATGATGATCCAAGGTGCTCTGTTATTTCCTTTACTTTTAACTTTTAAAATGAATTTCAAACCCATAGAAAAGTGGAAAGAAATGTTTGGTTATCACCCATAGGCCCTTTACCAAGATTCACTGGTTAACATTTGCCACAGTTGTCTTCCCTTTTTTTTTTTTTTTTCTTTTTGAGACAGAGTCTCACTATGTCACCCTTGGTGGAGTGTCGCGGCATCAACCTCAAACTCTTGGGCTTAAGCGATTCTCTTGCCTCAGCCTCCCAAGTAGCTGTTGTTGCAGCTGTCATTTAGCTGGCCCGGGCTGGGTTTGAACCCGCCAGCCTTGGTGTATGTGGCTGGCGCCATAACCACTGTGCTACGGGCGCCAAGCCCCACAGGCGTCTTTCTAAATACATATTGATTTTGATAAATCCTCTAAAGCAGTGGTTCTCAACCTTCCTAATGCCGTGGCCCTTTAATACAGTTCCTGTGGGTTGCAACCCACAGGTTGAGAACTGCTGCTCTAAATGCTAGTCACAGACATTGTGATCCTTTACTCCCAAATCACACTTGCACTCCTAATAACATTCTGTGTAGTTAAATATCTTTATCATACTTAAGAAAATTAACAATTCCCTAATCTTTTTCTTTAGAGACAGAACCTCACTCTATGGCCTTTGGTAGAGTGCCGTGGCATCACACAGCTCACAGCAACCTCCAACTCCTGGGACCAAGTGATTCTCTTGCCTCAGCCTCCCGAGGAGCTGGGACCACAGGCACCCACCACAACACCCGGCTCTTTTTTGGTTGCAGTTTGGCCTGGGTCGGGTTTGAACCCGCCACCCTCGATATATGGGGCTGGCGCCCTACTCATTGAGCCATAGGCGCCACCCAATTCTCTAATCTTACATACAATTTATACAAATTGAGTGTCCCAAATACAAAAATCCACACTCTGTAATGCTCCAAAATCTGAAATTTTTTGGTGCTGACATGGCACCCAAAGGAAATACTCATTGGAGCATCTCAGATTTTGGATTGCTTGGACCTGGGATGTTCAACCCGTAAGTATAGTACAATGTTCCAAAATCCAAAAAAATCTGAAACACTTCTGGGTAAGGGATACTTAACCTGTATTCTCTTTTCAAAGTATTTTAGCATTTTAATTTAATTTTTGATCTGGAATCAAATAAAGGTTTATATATTACATTTCTCATAAATCTGTTATTTTGCAACAGATCTGTATTTTGTTTTTCATGACACTGAATTTCTTCAGCAGTCTGGCAAGTCCAGTAGTCTTAGATAGTGTCCTATGGTTTGGATTTGTCATTTCCTCATGCTTAGATTCATGAGGAATGAATATTAAACATTTTGGACAAGAGCCTTTGGGGATATGTACTTGCCATATCACATCAGGAGGGCCATAGTGTTATGTTGACCCACTATCGGTGATAATAAGCTTGATTATTTAGTTAAGGTGGTGACTGCTAGATCTCTCCAAAGGTGTGTATATGTATTTCCCCCTTTGTAATCTTTAATTATTTTTGGCATTCATTGATGGTCCTTGCCTTATTCACTGTTCCATGTTGTATTGGGGATTAAAAACGGTAATGGTAATTCTTTCTCTCTCTCTTTTCTTTTCTTTTTTTTTTTTTTCTAAGACTTTCTTACTTTGTCACCCTTGGTTTTGAGTGCTATGGCGTTGTAGCTCACAGCAACCTCAAACTTCTGGGCTCAACTGATTCTCTTGCCTCAGCCCTCTGAGTAGCTGGGATTACAGGTGCCCACCACGACACCCAGCCGTATTTTTTTAGAGATGGGGTCTCACTCTTGTTCAGGCTTGTCTTGAACCCATGAGCTCAGACAATCCATCTGCCTTGGCCTCCCAGAGTGCTAGAATTACAGGCGTGAGTCATTTTCTTGATGTTCAAATTGTCCCCAAGTCTGGCCAGTAAAACTAGCTCTTTGTCCTTTTGCTTCAGTCCCATTTGAATTAGGGCATTTTCTTGCTTTCTAGTACAACAAACTATCTCAGGTTCACATTTGGACTTTCTTTGCTCCAAGCCTGAATCTGCTATTTCTTCAAGGAAACTTTAGTGTGGAGAATAGTGTTTAGAAACCAAGGTGCCCACTGCAGATGTTCCATTGCTACTGCAGAGTCGCTGCTCCTAAGGCCTTTCAGTGTCATAGATATATATAAATCATGAATTCAAAGCATCTTTGGGTTTAAACGTTTTCTAGGTGATTCTGATCTGTATAGCTAAGGCCATGTGTAGTGGGTCATCTTTACTATTGCCTTGTATTTGAAAACACCATGAATTTTACATACACCCTTTCCCAGAGGAAATGGATTTCAGAAGGAACGGGGTTCTGATCCTGGGTCTGCTACCAGCTATGTAATAGAACAAGCTAACAGACCCTTTTGTAGCCTTACTTTGAAACTGGTGATTGTGAGGATCCAGTGAGATCTGGAGGGTTAAACTATTTTGTAAACTGATGTACTGGGCAAAGGTTGGGAATGCCCTTAACAAAGGTGTAATTTAGTTCGCTATGGGACAATTGGCAGAAGTATTCGGGAGGCAGCTACCTGAATGCAGGCTACCTTAAAGAACCCAGGTGCAGCAGCCAGTAAAGCATCATCTTAACTTCGCGTGTGATAAACTCAATATTACATGCCTGAGGAGGACTGAGGAGTACTGTTTCCTTCCTTAACTGATGGAGAGACCGGGACCCAAAAAGAGCTCAATAACTTTCCCGGGACTTGACTGCAAGCCAGTAGTCGAGTGTGAGATGGACTATTGCGCAGCTTTAGGTGTGTAACCTGCTGTGTGTTGGGGGTTCATGAATTTTGACTCTGAGGATGTGAAGGGATTGAGCAGGAAGAGAACAAAAGACCCTCACATGCATTAGTAAAGACAAAAACCCAATTAAGTTCATTGAATTCTGTGCTTGTCATCTGCCTCTGGAGGGACAAAGTGCTGCTGACTGGACTAACATTTGGGTTCTAGAGTGACCAGTGCTCCCACATCCCCTGCTGGGCATCATATTGGTGTCTGTGTGGGCCCCTTCTGGGGGCTCACACTCAGCCTGGGCTTTTCATGCCAGACAGGCCCAGAGCAGATTGCTTAGCACTGAGTAATAGGGCCTTCACTTATCTTCATCTCCTTTTCCCCTAAAAAAGCACAGTTGGCATGGAGCCCTCCCCACTTTGCACTGAAACACTCAAACATATCTCATCTGTAAAGAAAGTTTGATCAATGGTTGTTGAATGTGTGACAGTGTTGTGGCTGGAAACTGACTAGTAATTCAAACACTTTTGGTTGCTGTAAGCAGAGAGTAGAGACGAGTTGGGGGTCATTAGTATTGCTATAGAAAGCAGCCTTTTAGGACCATTGAGTCAGCACCTCAAATGTCTTAAAAAATCGGGGAACCTTAAAGCAGTACCATCACACAAGCATTGTTTACCACCATTGGGTTAGGTAAAGCCAGTTCAGCACAGTGACTGCTCATGCTCTGCCTTAAAATTTCTTGGCCTAATTCCCCCTCAACCCCCACTCCAGGACTGAATGAAGCAATTTGGATTAGTTGTTGTAACTTAGAGTTGACTGTGTGAAGTGTGAAAGTATTGGAGAAAAACCTCTGGAGTTACAGAACAGGAGAAAGAGGTATTTTTTTTTTTTTTTTTTTGCAGTTTTTGGCAAGGGCTGGGTTTGAACCTGCCACCTCCTGCATATGGGGCTGGTGCCCTACTCCTTTGTGCCACAGGCGCTGCCCAAGAGGTATATTTTAGCTTGAACGGATGGAAACACCCACAGCTGGTGCCAGCTGCCTCAACAGGTTGAGAAACCATCTTTATTTAAGAACTGCCTGCTACCAGAGTCAATAAATAACTAGCATTACAAGAAGTACAAGACAGAAACAATAGGCCAGTGGGAGTGGTTCCATTTTAACAAACACTGGTCAAGTTAAGTCACTGGTCCAGTGAAGCCCGACCACTTGCTGAGCTGTGAGCCTCTCTAAGCTGTGTAGGCCCTGGATGGGGTAGGTAAGTTGGAGGAGTCTTGGGGCCAAGGCAGGATGAACCCCATCTAAGGGCACTAAGTGCCAAAGGCTTGGGGCTCCGAGTGAAACTGACCCATTTTGATTCTCTCCAGTTTTCCTTTGTTATCCTGCCTTCCCAGAGCCTATGACCGTATATGCAAGTCCATGGGGGCATGCTTTAGTTACCAGGTGCCTGTTCCCATGTAGCTCTTTGAAGGCCCTTAGAAAAATGGCCATCAAATCCCTTTCCCACTACTCCAGAAGCTTCTTTACCCCTTCATGCCCAGGATGAAGCTCAGGTTAGGTCTGGCCCAGAGAGCACCACAGGTGTGAGGACACTGCTCTCTTCTCCATCACAGCCCAGGTGGCAGTCCCATTCTGAAACCAGGAAGAGAAGATTCCTGTGTAGCTGGGGAAGAGATTAAGGGGTTTAAACATTTTTGGCCATCTTGGGCTCTTGTCCGGAGTCCAGGCTAGAGGCTCTTGGGACTGCTAAGATATTGCATACACTGGGAAGAGCAATGGGTTGTAGCCAGAATTCTGGTGAGCCTACCCCTTAATGACTTCCTTTAAGATGCAGGGACCTCAGCAGATGGGATCTCCAAGACTCCTGTGCCAAACACTTTCTGATTCTAAGAATCGCAGCTCTGGAAGCACACTTGGAGCCTCTCCCACGCCTCTTGTCACAGCTTCACCTATGTTAGACCCCACGTCAGCAGCTATCAAAATTCCTCAAAGGTCCCTAAAAAAGAAACCTTTCCTTATTCTAGGATCACACTGCATAGGTTTCTTTCTTTCTTTCTTTTTTTTTTTTTTTTTTTTTTTTTGATATCTAACTTCATTCTCTCCTATTGTTACTTTATCAAAAGAGAAAGATACCACCCTTTCTCCCTATCCCCATGGCCTTGCTACTCGCTGGCACCATCTGTATCTTTGCTGCCCTGAATGAAAAGTAGATGATCTGAACTTGCTGGGCCCTAAGACTCCATCTGGAGAGAGCTGCCCTCCCCTGAGGGTAGGGTATACATCTGGACTGATACAGCAACCAGGACCAGTAGCCACGGCAAGAAGCAAAGGGCTCCGCAGGCTGAGCCCAAGTCTGTGCAGAATGGAGGGCACTTGTCTCCCTGGGGCCTGAAGAGGTGTTTGCAGGCCGTCTCTGCCCTTAGTCCTTTGGCCACTAAGCTGTGGGACAGAGTACTCGGTATAACTTCCTTGGGCTTAGTGTGTCAGAGAGGTGAGAATCCAGACCGAGTCTTGACCATAGTGTGAGTGAGCCACACACCCTGCCCCCACCAGCCCAACTAAGCAGAGAAGACAGAAGTCAGAGAACCTTGAGCAGGAGGACGTCTAGAAGACATCTAGACTTCTCTGAGTAAGCACATGTACAAGCCACCCCAGCAAGAGGCTGTTCCCTTTTACACACTTGCATGTTCTGAAGTCACCTACTACCTAATAAACCTTGGCTAGTACTCTACCTGAAATCTCTAGACTGCAGGAACATGTGTTTTAGTATAGTTCCATGTTTCTCAGATTCTGCCAGCACAGCAGTAAGGTTTTCCTGGGTCTCCCAACAGGTCCGCCTTCCTCCCCTTCTGAATGGACCTCCTGAGATTTAAGGTACTTAGTCCTGAGTAAGTATCTTGTCTCGAGCTAGTTTAGGGGCTAAAGCCTCCAATTTACCAGCTTATTCCCCCAGCCCAACAGTTAAGACACCTGTCCCCCACTGCAGCTCGAGGCAGTGGAGAAAGAATCAGATAAGCCTTAGAAGGAGGTTTGAAGCCTTAGAAGGAGGTTTGTTTCCTTCAGCATCTTCTTTCTGATTGAGAGCCAGGCAGTCCAAATCAAAGCCAACAGGGACCAGGAAGGACACTAGACCAAGTTTGGGGTCCCTGTTAGGGAAGAATGGTCACACACCTGAGCCCCTAGCACCCTTGCATATGGGGGTTAGGTACAGGTGAGGAGGATTTGATCAGCCAGCTCCAGGGGAGCTGTGCTGGTGGTGGGTTGGGACACGGGTTTAGTGGTGACAGGGAGAAGGCAAATGAGCTTACATTTTTAAAAAATTGTAGTGGGTAAACATCAACACAAACCTGCCCAGGAAAATAGAGCAGGACTTAAAAGTTTAAAAAACCATAACAAAATAGAACTCTAACTGTAAACTACAGAAAACAGGCTCAGGGAGCTTCCGGGGACATTGCCCTTTTTAAGAGGCCTGTCCCACTGCTCCCAGTGGAGGGCCACCTGTCAAATGGGTTTTCTAGTCATACTGCCACTGTTACCTGGATTTGGGGAATCTGTTCTGGCTTTGGCTTCTTTTCTTGGAGCAAGGGTTGGGGGCCCTAGGGGCTTTAAGCTAGCACTGCATTTTGAGGTCACAGCAGAAGCTAGGCTCAGAAGGCAAAGAAGGACTGGATGTCTCCTATAATCTGCCTGTGCTGGGACCCAGCCATGCCAAACCCCTTGAAGCAGAATTTTCACACTCCACTGGCCTCAACTACCTTCTTAGCCAGGCCAGAGCACTGGCTCCTTCCTGTGGATAGACAAAGAGCCTTGAACAGGAAGGTGGGAGAGTCAAGTTTTTGTCTCATCCCCATCACTTACACGCTGTGTGTGACCTTGGGAAGTCCCTAACGCTCGCTGGGCCTTCAGTTCCTCATCTATAAAGTGAGGGGTTTGGAAAAGTTGAGCTCAAAGGCCTCTGCTAACTCTAATGTTCTGTGACTGGTAATATACCCAGAGCTTAAAATAGGATGTCCCATTTATTAACCCCATTTCCTTCTGGGGAAATGCGAGAGCAGTCCAAGGCATTTCTGGGGGGTGGTTCTTGCCATTCCTGGGAGCATACAGGGCCACGTTTATCCTCTGCCTTTCTCAGAAGCCTCCGAATTCCAGGACACAACAAATGAATGCTGCATTACTCTCCCAGGTGGATGAGTCAGTGGTAGGGGGTGGCCGCAGGTCTTGGGCAGAGCTGGCGAGAGAGGCGAGTACACAGTTGGCTGTCTCCAGCCCAAACCCTGGAGGGACTGTGCAGGATGGGTGTTGGTGGGGTGGTAGACCTCTCCGAGACAAGCCCTTTAGTCACCCAGCTGCTGTAAGTGGCCATGTCACCTTGGGGATGACAGGGTCGGGTTGGCAGTGTTGGATGAGAGTAACATCACCTGGATTGTGACTTTTTCAGGCCAAGGCTGGTACCCCTTTTCACCAGGTGTCCTGGCCTCTCAACCTTTCTCAGCTCCTACCCCTAGCAGACCGGAGTATCCTCCCCAAAAGTCAAAGGAGCTCAAGGCTCAAGGCATTGGTTCTCAGCCCCTTGGGCAGGCAGAGGCCCTTAGGAAGTCATTGAGGACAGGGTCCAGCAGTGTGGCTCCTCAAAAGGAGAAAGTAGGAAGAGTTCTTGGTCCCAAGGTTTGCCCCTTTCCTTAGACTGAAGGATGGTGATGTTCGCTTTGTTCCACTTCCTAAGCCCCAGTTCATGTCTGCTGCTCCTGCTGGGCCTAGGCCCCTGCTCTCAAGTGGCACAGTCCATATGTGATCCCCGAGTGCCGTCTCTGCTGAGTTGAAGATAGGTGTTTAAAATCCCTTCTTCCCCTAGGCCTGTTCTTCCATCCAGGCACTGTAGAGGGTCCAGGCATAGAGTTTAGTACCGTTGTGGAACTTTACTGCCTAGTGCCTCTTGATTTAAAGAAAAAAATCTTCGTGTGGGTTCTAACCTCTGGCAGAATATAAAATATCCTACCTCCTACAAGAAGAGCACTGTTTAAAGTAGGTGTTTAAAACCAATCACTCTCGGGCACAGTGTTGAGCCACCTTTCAGCAAGAAGGGGCCGGAGCCAGCTGGCTGTGTCTGTCGGAGTTGGGGTCCAGCTGTGGTGCAGAGGGAGGGTGCTGAGATCAGAGCTCCAGAGAGCCTATGAGGACCAGCATCATCACGGAGTGGGTCAGAATGGTGCCGGGACGCAGCACTGGGCAGACTGCTGAGTTCTCCACCATCATGCTTGTGCCTGAAACCAGCAGGCAGAAATGAGGAGGCTGAGTCAGGGGGCCTGGGACCAGCCCAGACCCACCCTTGAGACAGGATCCAGACCTTTCCTAAGGAGACTTGCAGAGGGCTAGCTGCGGGCCTAGGAGAGTAGTCAGCTGATGGTATTCCCAGCCCTCTTTCTACAGCATTTTGTAGGACCTTTGCTTCTGCTGTTTGGTCTCAGCCTCCCCCTGTACCCCCTACAAGGAGTACACTCAAGGGTGTTTGGGGGTGGATAGAAGGTGGGGAGGGGCTTGGACAATTCTAGGACCACTTTGCATTGGTCTGTCTGCCTTCCACTTTGCCCTTGCAATCTAGGTTGGGGGGCTTGAGTGGGAATGATCTCTTCACCAAGCATCTGGGTGGACTCTTAGGGGATAAGGATGGGCAGGGACAGCACCTCCATTTCTCACGATGTGGACTTCAGCTGGGATCCCATCCCCTCCAGGCCCTGTAGTCCGAATCTGTACCAGGGCATGGCCAATGTCTTCAGGGACTGGTATGTCTATCCAGTTCTTGCTGGTGAGGTGAAGTGTGGGAGTCGGGTGCAAGTCATTCTGGTATAGCATCTGTGGGAAGGAGGTTTCTAAGTGGAGTTTTCTTACACCAAGGCTGATCCTTCTGTCTTCCCCAGCTCTAGACACTGGAAAGAGCCCCTATAGTTCTGAGTCCTTGCAGTCCAGCCCCCTCACCCCTCCTGTTGCCCAGTGACCAAGCTCCTTGTTGGTGGAAGGAAAGCTTGCAAGCAGCTAAAATGTTTGTTTGCTTTTTTTTTTTAGAGACAGAGTCTCACTTTGTCACCCTTGGTAGAGTGCTGTGGCGTCACAGCTCACAGCAACCTCCAGCTCTTGGGCTTAGGTGATTGTCTTGCCTCAGCCTCCCGAGTAGCTGGGACTACAGGCGCCCGTCACAACGCCCAACTTAAAATGTTTTTGCAGATTTCTGAGGCTGGAAGGACCCAGGCCATCACTGCTCTCGTAAAACCCACCTTTCCACAGCAATACCATCTGCTTCTGTTCAGTAGTTTCTCACTATAAGTTACCCAAAGAATCATTTATGTACTTCATGCCACTCACGGTCACAAACCCTTTGCTTATGTCTCACTCAGGTCCCTCTTGCTATAAATTGCAGCCTCTGTGTTCACTGAAAAGACAGTGGCACTGTTCCTCACCAAGCCTGGAATGGTTGGTCCCTTCCTCACCTTATACCCAGTCACTGCAGATTCATTTCGGAGAGCGACCACAGGGTCCCACTTAATGCTAAGACTGGAGCTTGAGAAAGTCCAGGAGATGTTGCCAGGAGGTCGTCGTGGAGCTGCCAGGGAGGGAGAGTTGGGGAGATGTCTGAACGTGTTCCTGCCCCCTGCAGCCCTATTCTTTAGCCAGTCCTGTTCTGCATGTCTGCCCATAGCAGTTATGCCCAGAACTTTGTTACCACTGCCTAAGAAACAAAGCCCATGAAAATCCAAAGGTTGGAGAAGAGAGAGGAATTTCAGAGGCCATGAATTCCACTCGCTTATTTCCATTAGGCTTGCTGCCTGGATTCTGTCCAGCCTGGGGCTTATGGGCCACAGCATTTGTCCATTCACTGGAGAAAGAATGATCCTAGAGGCGCCCACCCTCCAAAACATACCCCTCCCCCCACCCCACCCCAAGCATACAGACTCACGGGGCTTCATGGTTGTGGCATTGGCGGAAGGGCTGGCAGGCCCAGTGCCAGCCCGATTGTAGGCCCTCACGGTCACATGGTACTTGGTATTGGGGTGCAGGCCAGTGACTCGGGCACTGATGTCCAGCCCTGCTGTCCTCACTCGGTCGGCAGCTGCTTCTTTGTCCCCAGCTTTCCAGTAGCGAATCTGAAAGAGGCAGGGGTCCCTGAGGGTCAGCAGTCAAGCCCACGATCTCGGAGCTGCCCTGGTCCCTCTCCCCACATTTTGTTCCTCTCCTGTTCACCCTGGTCCTTGTGACTCAGTCTTGAGTACCATTTCTTGATCTATTTTTCTTTCTTTCTTTCTTTCTCCCCCTCCCCTTATTTATTTATTTATTTATTTATTTATTTATTTATTTATTTATTTATTTATTGTAGTTTTTTTCTGGGGCTGGGTTTGAACCCTACTCCTTTGAGGCACAGGTCCATCTGTCCATCCTTCCTTCCTCCCTCCCTCCCTCCCACCTCCTCTTTCTCTCTTCCTTCCTTCCTTCCTTCTTTTCTTTTCTTTCTCTTGTGACAGAGCCTCACTTTGTTGCCCTCAGTAGAGTGCTGTGGCACTATAGCTCACAGCAACCTCAAATTGGGCTCAAGCAGTTCTCTTACCCCAGCCTCCCAAGTAGCTGGGACTATAGGCACCTGCCACAACTCCTGGCTATTTTTTTAGAGATGGGGGTCTTGCTCAGGCTGGTCTTGAATTCCTGAGCTCAAGCACTCCATCTGCCTCAGCCTCCCAGAGTGCTAGGATTACACACATGAGCTGCTGCACCCGGCCTCAAAATTTTTTGAGACAGAGTCTCACTCAGTCACCCTGGAGTTGAGTGCCCTGGTGTTATAGTTCACAGCAACCTCAAACTCCTGAGCTCAAGACATCCTCTTATCTCAGCCTCCTGAGTAGCTGGGACTACAGGCCTGGCAATTTTTCTATTTTTAGTAGAAAGGGAGTCTCACTCTTGCTCAGTCTGGTCTCGGAACTCCTGAGCTCAAGCAATCCATCACTTTGGCCTCCCTGAGTGCTGGGATTACAGGCATGAGCCACTACACCCCGTCTTTTCTCTCTCTCTCTCATTCCCTCTTGCTTTTCACCTACTCCACAGGTACCCCATGTGGAGTCATCAGTCCTGTCCTGTCCCCAGACTTCCCCGGGGACAGGACAATTGTCTATATGTGGAGGGGCTCATGCTGTCCTCTGTGCAGCCGCAGGAAGCCAGGCCAAATGGGCTCTGGCACGAAGGGCAGGCCATTCTGCCTCCCAGACCTGCTCCTCTCCTGGCCTCCCAGCTTCCAGTGCTGGGTCCACCCAGACAGGCCTTTCCTGCAAGGCTGTCCCTAGGGCTGTCTTGTGTAGTGGGCATCAGTGTGGCTCTTAGTTAGTGAGGTCTGCACCCACGGTGCTACACAGACTGGGCGCTCAGTTTGAGGTGCACAAGTGATTCCAGAGAAATGACTAGTGGGCTGTCAGTTGCCTCCCACCTGGACTTGAAGTCCCAGCACCCCTTTCTCTACTGGCCCCAGGTAGGTACTCACCTCATATCCCAAGAGGATGCCATTCATGTCCTGCTGCACGGGCTCCCACGTCACGTTCATTTCTGAGGATGAGATCCCTTTGGCCCAGACCTTGGTGGGGGCCACCCTGGGCTCTGGGGACCAATACAGAAAAGATTTTGACTCCCAAGGCCTCCCCGTGTCCTACAGAGAACCCCACAACTGGGATTGCCTTTGCTTAGGAGTTTGGGGGATAACCCAGGGCCAGGATGAAAGCCAAGTGGGAGCCCCCAGAGATTCCTCAGGGCCTCTTTCTTCTCCCAGAGAGCGTCCCTCCTCCTTCCCCTGGGCCTGAGGGGAGACACGACTAGCAAGGGCCAGACTATGGCTGGTGACTGAGAACCCAGCTGTCCTTTCCACCTCCTGCTGGGAGTTAAGCTGGGGATGGGAGGATGAGCAGCATTCTCTCCACCCTACACTCCTATGGACAGGTGGCTGGGCTAGGGCGAGTGGTGGCCCAGAGGGCAGCCCACCTTCTTCAGCCGAGTACACAAGCGCAGTGAGGCTCTCAGGCCCATCCCCGCGGCGGTTGTAGCTGCGGATCTTGACCTCGAAGGGTGTGTAAGGCCGGATGCTCTCGTTACTATAGACGAAGTACTGGGCGTCAGCGCCAGGCACCCGGGCGGTCTGCCAGTGAGTGCTGCCCTGCCTGCGGAAGGACAGCAGGTAGCCGAAGCCGTCTCCGTTCTGGTACTCCCGTGCCATGGGCTGGGGGGCAAGAGTGTGGCATGGGCGAGGGGCCGTGGTGCATTTCCCTGCCCATCCTCTGGTCCCACCCAACCTTCACCACAAGGGGAGGCCCCGGGACGCCTGTGCCTGCAGTGTTTTGATCCACAGTGGATCTGTGTGAGCAGCTGCAGGTGCAGGGTATAATAGAGGCACCTTGAGGTACCAAGAGGAGCAGACTCTTGTCTGCTTTTGAGTCAGAACTGTGCGATGCTCCTTTCTGCTCACTGCTCAAGTGGGAGATGAATCAGGAAGGGAGGAGCAGGAGGGGTCGTGTCCCTGTCTCCTTACCGTCCAGTTGACGATGAGTTCTCCAGGGGCTCCACCTCCTCCGCTGAGTCCTGAGGGTGCCACTGAGGGGGCTGTTGGCCATCAAGGGACATAGATATGGCTTGTTAACGGGCCACAAGGGAACAAAGCCCCAAGCCTGTGCTTGTAGGTCAGGCCCCTTCAAATGGGCCCTAGTTTTGTCCTTCAACACTCCTTCTGGGTTTGGGCTCTGAAGATCAAATCCTACCTCTGCCACCTGCTAGCTGTGTTTCCTGGGGCAAGTTACTTAACCTTTCTGAGCCTCTGATTCTCCTCTCCGTGAGGATAATCAAGTTTCTCTCGAAGGCCGTAATGAGAATGAAATTAAACAAGAGCGTGGCTGGTCTATAGTAGATGTTCCCATGTGATCATCATCGTCCTCACCCCTGTCAGCATAAACTAAATCACAGAAAACAACTCATTTACTTTAAATTAAGGGGAACAAATAAGCCAGAACTGCAATTAATGCAAAAAAAAAAAAAAAAAACCAAAAAAAACCCAAAAAAACCCAAATAAATGAAAAACACAATTCCAGGGTGTTTTATTACTATTTTTCTTTTTGTGGCAGATTTAAGTTCCTAATTGTCTCTAATATTAAACAAGGCTGATATTAAAACAAGAATCTATTTCATTAGCTCATGCAGCTTGGTAGGGAGTAACTTGGCTGAGGGTCAAAATATTTCTACAGAGAATGTAGCAAATTGGAGACTTTTCACTTGGTTTTGTTTTTTTTTTTTTTGAGACAGAGCCTCAAGCTGTCACCCTAGGTAGAGTGCTATGGCATCACAGCTCACAGCAACCTCCAATTCCTGGGATGAAGCGAGTCTCTTGCCTCCGCCTCCCAAGTAGCTGGGACTACAGGCGCCCGCCACAACGCCCGGCCATTTTCACTTGGTTTTGATGACAATATCTTAGGGCCTTATAACTTGCAAGGGGTACTTAAACACAGTGGCCATTTGATCTATGAGGTGGGCATTATTATTGTCTTTTCCAGGGCTGAACGACTAAGTCCTAGAACACTTAATTGACTTGCCTAAGGTCACACAGCTGATATGTGGCATAGTTAGAATTTGAACTCAGCTCTTCTGAGGCCTATCACCTTTCCTTTGCATCACAGCTGTCTTTGTGCTGGTCATCTCCTGGGACATAAGAATAAAGGAGTACCTACCTCACATTTGACTCTTAGTCTAAAAAGTTCAGGATTGGGCGGCACCTGTGACTCGGTGGGTAGGGCACCAGCCCCATATACCGAGGGTGGCAGGTTCGAACCCAGCCTCAGCCAAACTACAACAAATAGGCACTGTGGTGGGTGCCTATATTCCCATCTACTTGGGAGGCTGAGGCAAGAGCCAGCTTGGCATATAGGATAACATGTTTAAGGGTGACAAGACATCCTGTGTGGTAGGTCTGGGCAGGTGCTGGAGGGAAGGCAGTCCTCGTTCTATGGTGCACATCCGAGGATCCCAGGATTCCCAGCCCTGGCCCTGCAAATGGCTCAGAAAGTGGGCAGGAGCCTTTCAGCAGATGCTGACTGGGACCTGCCCCTTGCCCCTCTCTCCAGGTCTCACTCCTCCCTTTCTTCCCTACTGAGGTTCTGACAAACATGCCTTTCACTGAGGACATGGGCTCAGTGAGCTGATTGTTAATTTCTCCTACTCCCAAATAAACCATCTAAAGAAGAGCTTAGAAATGCTGCTTACCTGGCCCCTGCACAAAACACACCCCCACACATGCACACACATACACATCTTCCACATCAACTGATTTCTGCAGCTCATGTACTTCCAGGAGGACATCTGCCCACCTCCTTATAGTCCTAGGAAGGGTCAAGTCCGAGCTCTGTCAGTGTGATCTTTCCCTCCTCCAAACTGTTTTTTTCCATTTTTAAAAATTAAAAGAATTATAAAATCGCATGCAGTTGTAAGGCTGCCCAGTTTTTAAATGAGGAGTTCGGACTAGATAGTTTCTCCATGAAGTGGCCCTGGGCCCAGCTTGGTGTTCCTTTCCAGTCTATTTTGTTAGAGAGTTGAAGCTTGGAGAGAAGGGTTGGGACTCAGCATAACTGCAGCTGGTCTGGGAGGGTTCCTATAACGGGCCCCAGGGTCTCTGCCCTGACGATAGTTCTTTTTGGGACACCCAGGTCTCTGACCTGCCTCCTTGGTCCGGATCTTGCTGGAGGGCCCACTGGGCTCGCCAGTGCCCAGGATGTTGCTGGCTAAGACCCGGAACTCATAGTCCATCCAGGGCGTAAGGCCCAGCACCTGGGCAGTCTCAGCGTTGCCCTCAATGTTCGCAGGATCTGCAACCAGGGAGTCAGTGTTTCAGCATTTATTTGTTCATCCTGATGTAAAGGGCAGGCCCTGGAGCCGAATCCCACTTTGTATCCAGCCCTCATGTGGTACCTGCTATTTACTAAGCACTCAGTACCTCTTTCAGAAATGATTGAAAAATGAGTCAACTTCCCTGTGTTGCTGCCTGTACTAATGCTCCGTGTTCCCCTACAGCCCCACAGATATTTTCATTGCTCCAGTCATAATCCTACCAACTTTTTAAGGGCACAGGTTGAGCACCTGCTCATCCAGCTCTCTCCTACTCTCTGTGACTGTCTCCCCGCCTGCCTGAGTGCTTCCCTGCTGGCAGAGGGCAAAGCTTTTCCTTTGAAGCTCCAAGCTCACCCCTGGCCCTCAAACCCAACCCCCAAACCCCCGACCCTTCCTACCTCCAGCCAGGCCTTATCAGCAGTGACCCAGGCAGGGCCTCACACTTACTGGTCCGAACCTGCTTCCACTTCCCTGCAGGTGGAGTGCGAGCTTGCAGT
Organism: Perodicticus potto; assembly: GCA_963574655.1. Lineage (NCBI taxonomy): Eukaryota > Metazoa > Chordata > Mammalia > Primates > Lorisidae > Perodicticus > Perodicticus potto. The sequence continues at coordinate 3,178 of CAUYRH010004071.1, read as the reverse complement.
GTGTACTTGGCAATGGGGCTGTGGTTGTCAAAGCCACGGCTCCAGCTAAGTTGGATAGTGGTTTCACCGATGTCTCTCACCACCACACCTCCTGGGGGACCTGGCGGACCTGCACCAGGAGATCAGAGCACAGAGGGTCAGAACCAGGCCAACCTTCACTAGGCCGGGCTTGGGCCGGTGCAGTACCAAGACAGGGCACAGACGGTACCACACACACCACGAGAGAGAGGGTGAGGCATGTGGAGGGCGTGGCTGTGTGTAGGAGGCATCTATCTCCAGGTCGTGGGGCTACCAGGGGCCCTTGAACAGAGGGGTGTATAGATTTCCCAGTGCTAGGCTTTGAAAACTTCTGGGCTCAGCAAAGTACTCTCATCATGTGTTTAGGAGTGAAGTTGTTCAGAGTTTAGCTTTGGAAGAAAAATATTCTACTCATTTAGGACCCGTGAAGAACCACAGAGTATGTCCAGCTCGGTGGACTTTTGTCAGAAGCCCTTCCCATGGCTTTCAGGGAGAACAGGGGACATGGAGAGAGCAGGTCAGATAGCTTCTCGGGGAGTTGGGTGAGGGTAGAGGTGGGACATCCCCGCACCTCGGACTAGGACTGTGGCTTCCTTCGATGCGCTGTCCACCACCGTCTGGGCCACGCATGTGTACTTCCCACCATGGCGCAGCTGGGCGTTCAGGATGCTCAGATCCCCCACAGTCTCCTTCTGCACACGGGGGACAGCAGGTAAACAGGTCAGCAGGAGTGGCCCTGGCTGGTAAAGTGGGCCATGGGCCACAAGGCAGAGCTTGGGCACCCTACTCTGTGACATCCGTGTACCCCTCTGCAGCTCAGTTCTCCTGTTTATTCAATGGGAGAGATCAGCTACTCTCTACCCAGTATCACTGGGGACTAAACAACACAGTCTGTTACAGAAGACAGTCAGTGGTAGTCCAAGTTAACAATTCCATTTGTGCTGGGGGCAGGCTAACAAGAACAGGAGTGCGAGTGATTCTTTCAGAGCTCCAGGTTTGTCCCTAACCCTGTCCTAAATGCATGGTTTCTGGGTGGCATTCAGGAAGCAGGGCTATTAATCCAAGGATGAGCTTGCTATGCACAGGCCTGAGGGAGTCAGGAGAGGTTTTGGAATGGTGATGGCTAAGGACATCTGTCTATCTGGAAGGAGGGAGCAGCCATGGGCTCTCTGGCCTCAGGTCTCACCACATTAGCTCTCTGGTAGTGCCCCCCAGGCTTATCAAAGTCAATGGGGAAGTCATCCAGGGTCCAGGTGAAGGTGAGGTCCATGGTGGGGTCATGGGAGGCATGGCACTGTAGGGTCAGGTTGTCACCCAGGTTAATGTCAGCACTCGAAGGGGCTAGGGTGATCTTGGTTGCATCTGTCAAGAAAAACAAGGCCCCTGGGTGGGTGGGAGAAGAAGTAGGCCCAGACAGGGCCGGCAGGGTAGGATGAGAGGCTCTGTCCTAAGCCCCAGGAAAGAGAAGAGGTGGTATGACCAACACATGTCCTGACCCCCAGCACCCATGAATGTGTGACAGGCAGAGAGGCATGACTGGACTCTAGATGGTAGCCAGCGGGTAGTCCCAAGTGGTATTGCATCCTGGGGTAGCCTTGACACCAAACTTAGGAGCAATATGGAGACTTGGGAGCAGGATGGTGGGGAGGATGCCATCCTGAGCAGCGGGGCCACTGATCTCACCAAACCACAGCCCTCACCGCGCACAGACAGGATCCCAGTGCTGTTGGCTTTGCCCATGAAGTTCTCCGCAAAGCAGGTGTATTTGCCTTCATCTGACCTACTGATGTTTCTTATGACCAACGTGCCATCTGGAGTTACAGTCACTCTGTAGCAAGAACAAAGCAGATCTGGCCAACTCCAGGACACACTGTAGTCACAGGAAGGAGACTAGCCTCCAAGGACGAGAAGGAGCAGCAACTGCCCAGGGTGGGGTAGGGGTGCTACCTGCTGCTGTTGACCAAAATCTCGGTGCCTTTGCTCCAGAGCACCACAGCCTTCGGAGCGGCCCGGGGCTGGCAGGGGATAATGACCTCTCCACCACGGGCTGCAGGGATCAGCCGCCTCACAGGACTCAGCCTGAAGTCAGGGGCGAGTGCTGGAAGGAAAGGGGAGAGCCAAATCTAGTCACCCATGGAATCGCAACATCCCCCATCACCCTAAAGTAAGATGTCACCCGGTCTACTCTCCAAGGCCAACCCATGAGTGACTCCAGGCAGCACCATTTACAGAACACATTCAGAATTCATCCCCTTCTCACCCTCGCTGCCCTAGCTCTGGCCTAAGCCAAACCTGCCTGGACTATTGACCCCAAGGCCCCCAGATGGTCTTGTTTCTGTGCTTCCCTCCTACCATCTCTTCTCCACCCAGCAGCTGGGAATGTCTTTTTAAAGACTCATTATGCTCCACCCACCTGACCACTTTTTTGTCCTTTGAAATTACAAAGTCTTTTCCTGCCTCCAGCCCTTTGCTCTTGCTGTAAATTTTGCCTACAGTTCCTCCAGACCTTCACATGGCTGGCTCTTTCTTAACACTCACATCCCAAATGTGACTTCCTCAGAGTGACCCTCTCCAGCCACCCCATCTAACTGGCCCACCTCATCCCATCCCTCTCCTGGATTTTCTTTCTTTCTTTCTTTCTTTTTTTTTTTTTGTTGAGAGAGAGTCTCACTTTGTCACCCTTGGTAGAGTGCTGTGGCATCATAGCTCACAACAACCTCAAACTCTTGGGCTCAAGTGATTCTCTTGCCTCATCCTCCTGAGTAGCTAGGACTACAGGCGCCCACCGTAACACCCGGCTATTTTGTTGTTGTAGTTGTCATTGTTGTTTGGCAGGCCTGGGCTGGGTTTGAACCCACCAGCTCTGGTGTATGTGGCTGGTGCCCTAACCACTGAGCAGCGAACTCTGAGCCTGGATTTTCTTTATACTGTATTATTATTATTTATTTTATTTTATTTTATTTTTTTGTAGAGACAGAGTCTCACTTTATTGCCCTCGGTAGAGTGCTGTGGCATCACAAGCTCACAGCAACCTCCAACTCCTGGGCTTAGGCGATTCTCTTGCCTCAGCCTCCCGAGTAGCTGGGACTACAGGCGCCCACCACAACGCCCGGCTATTCTGTCATAGTAAATTTTTAAGAAGTAAAGTCTTCCAATAATC